>JAUUDW010278732.1:2635-13733 GCA_032361385.1 Panulirus guttatus | reverse complement strand
AGCTTAGTACCACCACTGACAATGTTGTGCAGCTTAGTACCACCACTGACATTGTTGTGCAGCTTATTACCACCATTGACACTGTTGTGCAGCATAGGACCACCATACATTGTTGTGCAGCTTAGTACCACCAATGACACTGTTGTGCAGCACAGGACCACCACTGACACTATTGTACAGCTTAGGACCAGAACTGATACTGTTGTGCAGCTTATTACCACCAATGACACTGTTGTGCAGCTTAGGACCACCATTGACATTGTTGTGCAGCTTAGGACCACCACTGATATTGTTGTGCAGCTTAGTACCACAATTGACACTGTTGTGCAGCTTAGTACAACAACTGACACGTGTGCAGCTTAGGACCACCACTGACATTGTTGTGCAGCTTAGTACCACCAATGACACTGTTGTGCAGCTTAGTACCACCACTGACACTTGTGCAGCATATGACCACCACTGACAATGTTGTGCAGCTTAGGAACACCAATGACACTGTTGTGCAGCTTAGGACTGCCATCGACACAGTTAGAAGCTTATTACCACCACAGAAACTGTTGTGCAGTGTAGGACCGCCACTGACACTATTGTGCATTGTTTGTTTGTTTGTTTAGATCATCAGACCCTTGTTTTGGTCCGACATGGGCCCTTGCCCGTTGGCGGCCCGTTACTATTGTGCAGTGTGGGAAAACCAATGACACTTATGTGCAGCTTAGTACCATCACTAACACTGTTGTTCAACACAGAACCACCAATGATACTGTTATTCAGCATAGAACTTCCATTGACACTCATGTTCAGATTAGGGCCACCAAAAACACTGCTGTACAGTTGAGGATCACCAGAGACACTGCTGTACAGATGAGGATCACCAGAGACTGCTGTACAATTGAGGACAACCTGAGACACTGCTGTACAGTTGAGGATCACCAGAGACACTGCTGTACAGTTGAGGACCAACAGAGACTGCTGTACAACTGAGGACCACCTGAGAAACTGCTGTACAGTTGAGGACCACCAGAGACCCTGCTGTACAGTTGAAGACCACCAGAGACAACTTTACAGCTGAGAACCACCAGAGACACTAGTGAACACCTAAGAACCACCAGTGACACTGCTGTATAGATGAGGACCACCAGAGACCCTGCAGTTATGAATCACTTGAGATGCTGCAATAAAACTGAGGCCAACTGGAACTCCATTCCTGTAAAATCAATGATAAAAATAATCAGAATACTAAAAATGCTGTGTACACCATTAGCCACATTCAAGAGAGGCAGGAAGTGGAATCTTTCCCAAACATTCTCTGTGCCAAACATGGGCATCATGTTTAGCTTATGCTAAGGACCTAAGAGCATTGCTCAGTACATTTACAAGAGAATTCTTAAAACTGGTTTGGCCAACTATCACATAAGTGAATTAGTCATCATATATCTACACTAAAAATGTCAGGAAAAAAAATTAGTTTACCCATTAAGTACAGTAGATATTAAGAAGCAGCAAAAAAATATTTGTTATAAGAAACTTTCTTTCATACTTTCAAAAATTATCACCAGAAAGTAAACTTGTATATATTTTTCTATATTTTTAACAGACACCAACAATGGCACATGTAAATCATGGCCCAATCAAAAGCCATCTCAGGTGAAAGGAATAAGATGATAGAAAAGAAAACAGAAATTAACCAGGGCTCTACAGGTGTTTGTAGACCTGAGTCTTAAAGGTGGAAAGGCTACAGGACAAGGACGGGAGAGACGAAGATAGGAAGAAAATCCCAGGTCTTGGCTGTTTAAAGGAATGATGAGGAATCGTAACTGTTAATCCTTGTGGGGCAGGTCCCCACACAAACTGGGAAGCAGCAGCCAGGTGTGTGCCTTGGGTCCAAGCCTTGAAGACAGTACACATGTAGACTGATAATGAAAACAGTGGAAAACAATGGCCAAAATAACACCTGTAGAACAAAGAGATAACAGCATCAATGTGATGTATAGAAAGGGATGGTTAAAAAAAGAGGTGATCTCAGGAGAATGAATGAGATGACACGATTCTGATACCACCCTGGATAATAAATAAGTGGAAGAAGGACCACCTCAAATGTGTGACTAGTACTCCAAATTTGGGCAAATAAAACTTTTGCAGATATGAAATGGGTCTACACAAATGTTACTATTTAAAAAAAATAAAATCATACAGGTTGAGAACCCATTACCCGAAATTCCAAAAACTGAAAGTAAATTTCCTAGGCAACTCAGGTCTCGCCTAACATTCCCAACCTTTGCCCACCTAACCTAGTTGTATATCAGTAACTGCATTTATTGTGACAATGTCAAAAAGACTTGCAGATACCCCTTTGGGTAATTGTGAGAAAAAGAAAAGAGAGCACCTCTCATTATCAATAGCGAAGAAAGTGGAATTACTGCAGGAACTTGATTGGGTGTGCTTGTGAGGGAACTGACTGAGTATGGAGTGGGAAAAAACACCATATACAATTTAAAGAATCATGAAGACAAGTGGTTGAAGTTTTACATTGAAAGTGATGAACAGAAATTAAAGAAAAACTCAAAAACAATACTTAAGGTTAAAAATGAAAATCTTGATAGTGTGATGTAAGAATGGATTTGTTAGTGTAGGAGCAAAAGCATGCTGCTGAATGGTATATTGATCATGAAACAAATAATGATATATCATGAAGAAATGAAGACTATATGTGGCTGAATATTCAGCAAGCTGGTTGCAAAATGTATGAAATGTCATGGTATAAAATATCAAAAAATTTGTTATGATACAGCTTTTGCTGATCTTAAGGCAGCAGAAAACTACACTGATGAGTTTGTGAAGATAATATCATATGAAAGCCTTTCTTCTGAACAAATTTATAATGCAGATGAAACCTCATTGTTCTGGTGCTACATTCCTAGAAAAGCTCTAACAACACATGATGAGATGGCACCAACAAGAGTGAAATACACTAAAGATAGGCTGACTGTTCTTGGGTATGCAAATGCAGAAGTCACTTACAAATGTAAACTTGCAATGATCAGGAAGAGCAAACTCTAAGGCGCTTAAGGGTTGTGCGAACCTTACCTGTTCAATATCATGTATATAAGAAAGCATGCATAACCAGGAACTTATTTTCAGACTGGTTCCTTAACAAACTTTGGACCAGCAGTATGTGCTCACTGTAGGGAAGCTGGACTTGAAAAAACTAAGATTTTGTTTTTCATAGACAAATGTTCAGTACAACAGATGGCCATACGTCTTGTAAAGAGTAATATATTTGCATTTTACTTTCCCCTGGATGTGACATCATTAATTCAGATACATGACCAAGGAATTTTAAGAGCATTTCAAAGTGAATATAAAGTCTACTTCTTCAGCAGTATGCTTACTGTAATGAACAGAGGCATGGGGATGACAGATTTCCAAAAGAAGTTTGGCATCAAAGATGCTATTTATGCAGCTGCTAACACTTGGAGTACTAAATGTAAACACTTGCATACACTTCGCAAAATCTTTGGCCTGAAACATTGTTCAATGAAGATATCGGGCCTGCTTAATAAGGCAAAAGGCTTTCCATCAGAAAGTGCGAATAAAGTAAAGGAAGTGGATATCAAAGAGATGCTGAACACTGGCAATGATGCCCTTGTTGTACATTCTCTGACTGATAGGGAAATTGTAGAAGTAGTGTTAAATCAAGAAAAGTGTAATGATAGCAATGATGATGATGACATTGAGAATACAGTTGAGAAAGTGGCAATAGATGCTATGATGAAAATGTTTGACAGGTTAATTGATGGGCTTGAACACCATGCATTTACAAGTGAGCAAGAGATTATGGCAGTATATCAAATAAAAGAAAACGGCTCTGACATAAATCAATGTTACTTGGACAGATGATGCAAAAACAAGTCTTCAAAAAGGCCTACCAAGAGGTATTGATAGGAGAGTTACAATATTCATAAGGGACTGTACTGAAGGAATTTTGATGATGTTGTGTGGATGTTTCACGTTTGTGCCTGCTAAGCAGTTGCTTATTGTTCTGAAGGCTCTAAGTTTTGTGGTTTGTAGATTTGGAGGAGCAGGCAGGCAAGGCATAATTTTGAGCGCAGTGGATGAATAATTTACAGAAGATAACACAGGACTCTTCTTTTTGGTTAAAACTGGTACCAATGAGAGTTCTGCCAACATTTAGTTAGTTTATAGCCTTTGTGTTGATATCTGTAGTGTAAGAAATGTGAGTTAGGCGTCTGTCATACATGATGCCTGGAATGACTGATGTTTAGTGGAATTGGTAGATTATCCAGGAGTATGGGAGGATGGAAGTTGAATTTTTGTATGTCAGGAGTTATGAGTGTATTGGATGCAAAAGTTGTTTTGAGTGAGCCAGTCTAGTTATGTGATGTAATGTTGCTTGTCATGAAGTGTTAGAGTGCTAAGATGTAACTGAGAGGTTATCAGTGTGTGAGAAGACTTTCTTATGTGGTTTGCAAGGGTTGAGGAAATACTAAAGAGAGTTAGAGAGAAGATTTTCTCTTAAAAAATCCAGTGCAGATTTTAGAGGTGAGTCCTTTGTGAAAGACTCTGTCACTGAGTCCATCTATGTAGTTGGCTAATAACTATTAATTTTCATGAAGGATAATGTCAAGTATCTTTTGTGTGAGGACATATCAGGGAACAGTGTAAAATGCTTTGCTGATGACCAGTACAACCAATACGGTGGAGGATGGATAAAGCCATCCAGGATACATTGTGTAAGGTTTGTGTGTAGTGTGGTTGTGGAGTGACAAGGCCTAAAGCCATACTTGTTGGGTGGTTGGGAAATGGGATTTGTTGGCTGACCCTGTTGCAGATCAGGTTTCTGAAGAATTTGGAAACTGATTATAATAATGATATGGGGATGTAGGACGAAGGGGAGTCTTAAGGTTTTGGGTTCTTCAGGATGGGTACCACACTGGTAAGTTTCCATATATATGGAGTTTTGTGGTGCAATCAAGAGTGGCTGAAAATGTCTAATTACTTGGACTGCTAGTGGGCCAAAGTAATTCACATGGAGGTCTGATAAACTGTCCTGGCTAGTTGCAGTAGAGTTCTTTTTGCTTGCAATAAGTTTGAGTGTCAGCAAGAATGAAGAGTGAGTAAGCAACTGTATCAAGGACAACTTCACAAAATTTCCCCAGTGCATTTATTAACACTCCATCATATCCATATGCTCAAAGCATCTTCCAAAAGGCTTGTATGTTACCCTTATCATAAGCTTTACTATCATAAGCTTTTACTAAGTCCATAAATGTCAAATGCAGTTCACTTTTTTTCTCACACACATTCTTCAAAGCAAAAAACTAGTCTGCATACCCTCCCTTTACCATTCTTGATGCCATATTACTCCTTGCCCATCAGATAATCTGTGCACTTCACCATCAAATGAATTACCACTCTCCCTTACACCTTGCCAGGTATACTCAATAAACTTATACCTCTGTAATTCCAGTATTCTCCTAGTCTTCAGTCATCTCATCTTTGACCATACAGACTTTGAATAACCTGACAAACCAATCAACAGAAGTAATTACAAACCTATGGAGGGATTCTACTATGTCATCACAATTTTCTGAGTGACTTATCTCAAAGTCTACTAATGAACTAAATCTCTACATAACTTACTTAGAAGAGTGGAGATGTAGGGGTACCTAACTTCATATTCTCTACATCAGGTTTGCTCAGGCTCCAGTTTTGCTTGATGTTCATATCAGTTTCAAGCCTATTCAATCTCCTTTCAAGAATTGAAATGCGTTCTTCATCAGTACTGTGTCTTGCATCTTCAAGCATCTGAATGATTTGAGCCCTATGGTCCAGCATTGTTTGGTATTCATCCTGCAGATTTTTTTGTTTCCATTAACAATGGTTTTAACATCAAGAAAATTATTGAGAATAAGACTGTGTATGCTGAAAGAAGAATGATGACTGGAAATACACGATTAATAAAGGTGCATAAATATGCATGTGTGGGTGAGTGAGCCTGGGAGTCAACAGGTATTACTGGATTACAGAAGGGGGTCAGTAGACATTGCTGGATTATGTGCTGTGGGTTTTCATTGCTGTTTCACTAATTTGAAAACTTAAACAGCCTTAACACATCTGTGGTTTGTCTTCTGTGCAATGATACTGAAGACCAACAGTGACAAGGGATGTAGAGAAATTCTGCATGGAATATCTAAAATATGTGCAATAACCAGTCCACAAAATTCATAACAAATAAAAAAGATAAGGTCAGCAATACAATGAAGTACCTACATCTCTGGTAATCTTGAGGTGAATAAGCAGGGATGCTAGTTCAATCTCCTCGGAGTAGTTGTTCTTAAGTGGTATGCTGCGGTAGCCTTCTCGTATACATGTCACCTGGTCATAAATATATATCTTAAGAATTGATTAATCATTGTGATACCTGAATAACTCACTACATACTCAAAACCTGGAACCACAATGTCAATTTATATTCTTCATTTCTTATCTGCTTACACCAATGAAACGATCAACAGTACTCATACCACAGACCTGGCCAACAGTACTCATACCACAGACCTGGCCAACAGTACTCATATCACATACCTGGCCAACAGTACTCATACCACAGACCTAGCCAACAGTGCTCATCCACAGGCCTAGCCAACAGTACTCATACCACAGACCTGGACAACAGTATTTATACAACAGACCTGGCAAAGATACATATATCACGGACTTGGCCAAAGGTACTTAAACCACTACCTAAGGAAAATGGATTTAAAGTGTGGAGGGGAAAAAATCAACTACAAAACAGAGGAAAGAGCTTCAAGAGGTTGCAAGTTACTGAGTTATCCAGTAAACAAGTTATAAAGAAAAAGGAAAACAACAGTATCGATTTTTCATTAGCTCCTTCCCCATGTTGATTGTGCAGTCATGAACCACTGCTAGGAAATTTTTCAACAGACTACAACTGTTAACATTAAGGTCTGACAAGGGGCAGGGATGCCTAAGGCCGTTAACATTAAGGTCTGACAAGGGGTAGGGATACCTAAAGTTGTTAACATTAAGGTCTGACAAGGGGCAGGGATACCTAAAGCTGTTAACATTAAGGTCTGACAAGGGGTAGGGATGCCTAAGGCTGTTAACATTAAGGTCTGACTAGGGGCAGGGATGCCTAAGGCTGTTAACAGTAAGGTCTGACAAGGGGTAGGGATGCCTAAGGCTAGTCTGGCAAGGGGCAGGGATGCCTAAGGCTGTAAACATTAAGGTCTGACTAGGGGTAGGGATGCCAAAGGCTGTTAACATTAAGGTATGACTAGGGGTAGGGATGCCTAAGGCTGTTAACATTAAGGTATGACTAGGGGCAGAGATGCCTAAGGCTGTTAACATTAAGGTATGACTAGGGGGTAGGGATGGCTAAGGCTGTTAATATTAAGGTCTGACAAGTGGTAGGGATGCCTAAGGCTGTTAACATTAAGGTCTGACAAGGGGTAGGGATGCCTAAGGCTGTTAATATTAAGGTCTGACAAGGGGTAGGGATGTCTAAGGCTGTTAACATTAAGGTCTGACATGGGGAAGGGATACCTAAGGTTACTAACATTAAGGTCTTTGTTCATTAATGTTACGAGAAAATAGTAGTATATAAAAGTATAGGAATCTTCAGTGATAGACCACATGAAATTCTTACTGTTTTTACTTTACAAGGACATGGAGGTCCTTAGAATAAAGTCCATGACTTAAGAGATATATGACAAAACCCATTAGTCTGCAGAAAGGCCACCCACTTTGAGTCATGGGTTGTATGTTAAAAATCTTCAGTGAGTTAAGGTAAACAGTGCTGGATAATAAAGGTCTAAAAACTTACACAGGATTAACCAACATAGGATTAGTCCTAACTTACATAGTACCAGCCCAAACTTACATGACTCATGCTAATTTACATAGGACTGGTGCTAACTTACATAAGACTGGTGCTAACTTACACAGGACTGGTGCTAACTTATATAGGACTGGTCCTAACTTATATAGGCCTGGTGCTAACTTACATAGTACTAGCCCTAACTTACATATTACTGGTGCTAACTTACATAGTACTAGCCCTAACTTACATAGGACTGGCACTAACTTACTTTGGACTGGTGCTAACTTACATAGGACTGATGCTAACTTGCACAGAACTGGTGTTAACTTACAAAGGAATGGTGCTATCTTATATTGGAATGGTGCTAACTTACATAGGACTGGCACTAACATACACTGGACAGAAGCTAACTTACACAGGACTGATGCTAACTTACATATGACTGGCGCTAATATTTAGAAACAACTTTCTTCTGATTACCTTCTGGGTCAGCAGCTTTAATGGCATTTAAATATGAGAGCAGACACTATAAGAACTTTGAGGTGGGCATAACAGAAACATGCAGAGGATTGGGATGTAGAGGATCATTTTGAAAATGGGAAGAAATTTTTGCTTTCATGAAGCCATAATGAGAATCTGGCCTTTGAATATACAATATTAAGATGACTACAAGTTCATATATATATATATATATCAGTGGGAAAATATGGTTTGGAGTAAAAAATATAATTTCTTAGCAGTAACAATTGTATATTCCTATAGTAATGTGGACTACTGACTGATGGGTGTCAATATTGCACCAATACATGTTATCATATTTAGCATGGGTACAGGGGAGAGTGGAGAGAAGCAAACCTGACATCCACAACACTGAAGTAGTGTAGTAATATGCAACACAGGAAATTCTAGTGGAATAATAAGCCTTAATGACACAATTCTACATATCCGAGGAGAGGGATAACCAATACAGACAGGTGGATAAAACTGTAATCAAGATTTTCTTACCGGATATGTTGCTTGTCCAATCTGGTTTGGTTCTCCAAACATGTCTTCATCATACACGACAAACCGGATAAGACTACACTCAGGGTTCTTAACTTGAAATATCAGCTTTTCGCACCAAACAGGGTTCAAACCATTATCAGCTGTGGAGCAGTAAAGAGGTTTTCCACTTTGATAACTTATAAGCTATACAACATAATTGACAAAATATATATTAATTACTCTATCAACCCTTAAACACCAGGCACTTATATTCTATAATTAATCATACTGAAATTCAGCACATTCCAATCAATCATTTCAACAATACACTATCTACAAACCTATCTACATAATCCTCTTACTAACACACCTCTCTCTCTCTCTCTCTTACCCTATAACTTCTTTTTCAATCAACCTTCCTCACACCACATATTATTCTTCTAAGACATTTCATTTCCAACACATTTACTCTATTCATTACCTTTCTGTCTATGGCCCACAACTCAGAGATAGTAACTGCTAGGCAGCCAACGACCAGAGAGGTATATTACCAATACTACCCGCATGGGTATCAGGAGGGTTAGTGACATCTACATAGTGAACCAGCACTTTAGTAGTTGTCAAGATGAACTCCTATGACCCAAGTAGCTCTTTTCTTTCTTCACCACTAACATGTGGACTACTGGCATTCTGTCCACAGACATACAATCTCTCCTTCTCATTTGTAACACTTGACAACACTTAACTCACACAGTTCATTCTTCGTAACTCTACATTTTCCTGCGGTGAGCACCATGCACTAGCCCTGACTTTTGGCAAAATGGTTGGAGCAGTAGATAGAAGAAGTAGGTAGGAACATTTAGGCAGGATTATTAAGTAGAAGCAGCTGGTAGGAGCATTAGACAGAAGTAGTCATTAGGAACATTAAATAGGAGCCTCAGCAAACACTGTGCTAGGCTTGCCCTCTGCCAGTGGCCTGTTAAGGGTGAGGCACTAAAGGCTACAAGAAGCAGCACTGGAGTTATTTAGTTATGAACACTCTGTTGCTGTGGACATCCCTTTGAGGGAATTTCACTTGGAACAGGTGTCAGAGATATATTCCCTGAGTGTGGTAGCAGGCGACAAAGAGGGACGGAAGTGGATGGTTGGAAATCATCCCTTCCTGTATTACTTTCCAAAAGAAAGAACAGAGCAAGGAGTGAAGTGAAGATTTTTTCCTCTAAAGCTCTGTCATCTGCTCTTGATGCTGCCTCACTGACAGGGGAAAAAAAAATTAATACATGCTTGCCATTTCACATGTGAGTGAGGTAACTCAAGAACAGATGACTGATCCTGAGAGAGAAATTCCTCACTTGGCTCCTTGCTCTGTTCCTTCTTTTGGAAAGTAATACAGGAAGGGAGGATTTCCACCCACCTAAATGGTTCTCACACTTTTGCAAGGTAGCATCCAGAACAAATGAGCAGTTTCATTTGCACATATCCAGTATGAAAATGACATGCAAAATGTACTGAGACCATAGCTGATAAATGTTAGAAGCCAAAAACTGGAACTTCTATCATATATTATTCTTATGATACCTAAAGCCAAAACCTAATTACTCTGTGATTCATGACAGGGTTAAACAATTGTGGAACTCAAAGCCATTACACAACATATTCGTTTCTAAACTCATCATCCACAGCAATGAAGAGCATCTCTGGTAATGTATGCCACTAAAATATCATAAATCAATTATATCAAAGTAGCAAATCTAACAAAAAATAAAACTCGTTTTGCACTATATATATTAATTTGGTAAAATGGAGGTATGTTTGGAATCATAAGGAATTTAGCTGAACACATCAACTTTAACTCTTTTGTGAAATGAGAAGGAAGGTGCTGATTTGCCAGTTATTTATTATCTGTGGTCTTATCATTTACTAAACTAACATTATTGTGTTAACAAAAAAAAAAAAAAAAAAGTTACAAAGACCAACACTTACCAACAGCTTTGGTGGTGTACTTCTGACCACTGTCATATTCACAGCCCACAATTTCTACCTCAACAAGGGGGGAGATACAACCTCTCCCAGATTTACTAAGGTGACGAGCCCCAAAAATCTACGAGGAAAATAATCAAAATGCATGGGAGTTACTGCAAATAGTGGGTACTGAAGTACCTTTCCAATTCTTAAAAGAAAGTACATGGAGGTATACAGAAAATATGAAATGGAAATGGTAACTCTGACCAATCAAGAAAACTGTTATAA
>JAUUDW010278399.1:0-13734 GCA_032361385.1 Panulirus guttatus | reverse complement strand
CGCTTCTGCTTCCATGCTTCCATTTATATATATAAAACTTATATATATAAAACTCAAAAGTTTTATAATAATATAGCATCTTAGTTGTCTGCATTGGCTTTTTGCAAACCATTACAAGGGTTATTTGATTTTTGTTACCAAAACTTATTGCAAGAATAGTTTGGATTCACTGTAGTGGTCATATACTTTCAGTTTTGTGTTGCTGTTAATGAAATATGGAATCTCCTTGGCTAGTCTGACACCAAATGTTGTCTTCTGACCTCACCATATTCATGGAGTCGTAAATTGTAAGTTTGATATATTCTATATGCTATAATGCAGTCTAATCTTTATATAGAACATCTTAATTCATTCTTGCAGGCCATGTGCTTCAAACATTCTCATTTTTTTTCCTATAACAGCATATAAAGGAAATAATGAAGATTTCATGTGGTTGAAATGTTTTAGTACATTGTAAGTGCATAGTGATGGATAGACTTGGAATCTTTTGTCAGTTGAGTTTGTTTAATCTCCACCATCTCAGTCTCTTTCACTGATAAGCTTAGAGGTGTCCTGTTTCTCTTGTAACCTCAATTCCAGTTTTCAATAACCTGAAATTAATCAAATGTATGGTTTTTATATTGCTAATTGTTTTAGCATTACACACATAGTTGACATAGGAATAGATAGATATGAAAGGGCTGATCATAAGAATGTATGTAAACATGGATAAAGGTAAGGGTGGAGAAGAGAAGAGAAGAGATGTGGTAGAACAGCATTGTTGTTACAAAGCTTTTTCAAGGAGAATGTGCAAGGCTAGCTCTACCGTTTGGGAAATATTTTTGACTGGTTATACAAGAGTTAGTAGATAGATGAAATATTCTTGTGCATTGATGGAGATTAAAGCCTGCAGTATGAATGATTTTGAAATCGTGTCTTAAACTTATTTCGTTGATTAAAATATCAAAGTTTAGAGAATATGCGTTAAGTTTTTGCACAAGTTTTTGCGCCTGAGAGCTAGCCGCTTGTATGCCCCCACCACTAGCTAGACCGTACAATCGTAGGCAAGCTGCCTAGGTCATATTGTTAACTGTTTCTTTCCCTAGACCTTGAACATCTAGAGCTCTCTGTCCTCTCATGGTTTTCCCAAAAACTATGACCTAGGATATTTTAAATGACAGGTTTTTCATTTCCTCCAAAATTCATAGATACATTGCCTTGCCTCTTTTTTTCTCCCTTTCATTAACCTTTATATTTCAAGTGAGGCCTGGCTGTGATGTGGACTTTTGTCCGTGACTGGAGCCTCCAACATAAAAAAAGTAGATTTGAAAAGAGTGTTCCATTTTTTCTGTTGCTTGGATTGTGTCAGGAGAACTTTCTTGCTATGGTTTGCAGGAGGAAATGGAAGGTTATGTAGGAACAGATTGAAGAGGGTTAGAGAAATAACTGCTTCCTTGGGAGCCTTGTTGTTGAGTTGAGGATTTTGGAAGTGAAGGCTTTGTGAGTAACTCTGGCTTGGTGGCCAGCTATAAAGTTTACTCACCAGTTTTGTCATCATTGCATAGGGTGGTGTCAAGTATCTTTAGTGTGAAGAGGTTTTGGGTAGCATTTTCAAATGTTCATGTCAAACTCTCAGGACAGTTAGATAAATGATAGTAAACTTGAAGCAAATTATTATGTAACAAGTGATTTGCACACCCCTAACCCCCCAACACTTGTAACTGTAGCCAGTATAGCCACCCATCCACTACATTACTACATTTCCACATTTCTGTGAACTCTTAAAGCATTATAGGCTTATTGTCTGATGTTATTTTTATAAATGAAGGGAAGACTCCCTGCCTTTTACAGTATTTATTCGTTACTTTGTTGATAACAAGTTACTCACCCCATGTGTAAATGGGTAAGTTTTGCAGTACCAAATAAGTAAGTTTGTGTCTGCTTCTTAGTGTAGTAAGGTGGCTGCATAATGTATATAGAGTAAGGCCAGTTAAAGAATTACATGTAAGTGTGCAGATCATGAGGAATAGACTATAAGATATACTATTCAAGAGTTATATTATTCCTGTTCCAGAATTGAATGTGTTATATGCATTATCACAGACTTCTTATATTTAGCGGAAATTCCAGTGATTCACAGCAAAAAGTTTGTTTTTGCACAAGTGTCTTTATGACTGATTGGCCTGCCATATATTTTCAGTACTTGAACGCTTGAATAACACTGTGAAAAATGGCTTCTCTCTGTCTTGAACTCTGACTTACAGGATGATTGTAAACTGTATTAATGGGCAAGAAAATCATATTTGGACTGAAGTTTAAGGGACCTCTTGTGTTTGAAAAAATTTATGGATCATAGAGACATCAAGTGACTGTCTACCTGTGACCCATTTTCGGTTTTCATCTCAGATAGTAGTCTAAAAGATGTGTCAGCAGTGTTATACCTTTGGCTGTGAAAACTACCTGTAGGGAAAGAGATTAGTAGATAGATGGCTAGGCTGATTTATGGTGGATTATTGTATCTTTGTTAATTCAGGTTACAAATATGGGTTTTTGGTAGCTGGTCATTGAGAAGGTGATGATTTAAGATACTTAGTAATTAATAATTTTGTAGGGTTTGTGCTGCATTTTGTGTGGATATTAAAATCCTTGGTTTGTGTGTTTTAAAGCACAGATAATTGTATTAATCTTCAAAACCGTTGTGTATGGCACCAGTGTGGCAAGTTCTCAGGCAGTGCAAGTGCCTCACATTCTTCCATTAGTGTTAGCTTAAGTTACTTGAAAAGATGTTCATATAACTTGACAAGTATGAGTGTGGATGCATATGTATTACTGTTTGGGTTTAATTTTGTGAAATTTTTTACAATGATTATTTGCTTAATGGTTGTAAAGTAGTGGCACAGTAGTAGGAGCTATGATTTCTTGGTATGATTTTGAAGTTTGATGATACCGGCCATTGCTAATAATATGATGATAAATTTTTCTTACAATTTTAAGTACTCTATATATTTTTACAGAATTACCAAATTTGTGTTCTATGTTTTTCAAAATGATATTATACATATATGTACATATCTTGTTAAAAATTCAATTTTTATTGAATTTGTATACTGTATTTATGAATATGTACAGAGAAAATAACATATATTGTTTATAATGATTAATGATATATTGAACATAAGCACCTAGGGTATTCATTATTATTAAGGGTAATAACTAGATTGATAAGTAAAAATGTAGGCTTAGATTTCAGATGAAGAATAACTAGCACTTTATATATTAGTAATGAACTAATTTGGTTACTCAAGTCATTTCATTTTGTATTTTTCCTGCTTTTCAGCCCATTACTAACAGTACTTTATCCAAGTATATTACTTGTATGCAACATTGACTTCTTTACTTTATGTGCTAGAGTAGGTCATTTTCTCAGAACTGCTACAGCTGGTTATGGAGTCCATTGTTATAAAGAGAATAAAAATCGTGCAATTTAGAATATTCCACTTAAATCTCTTCAGACAGTATTAGAAATTATTGTGCATGGGAGCATGTTTTATTTTACACTAATAAAAGTATCCACTGTCTAGTTATATTTGTGTGACTCACATCATTCTATGAGCTGGAATATAGACAGATTTAGCCAGATGATGTGGAAGCAAGGAGACAAGTGAACCCCTGGGGTGAGGGCTTCAGTAAATATCAGATGAAGAAATAACCACAGTGTGTTCCAGTATGAAAACAATGCACTCCAGGTCAAGAAGGCAGTGCTCGCAAAGGCTACGTTCAAGAAGGCTCTATTCTTACACACAGCAGTAAACAGTACTTGACTAACAGTTGGAAGGGTTACTCAGTTAAACATTTCTGGTGATCCTCCCCACAAAGCTCTGCATCTGAATATAGTATGACGTTACATATGAAATCTTTATGCTATAGAAATGTAGCAGCATTTTGTAAAATTGTTTCAAAAAGTTTTGAGATGGTAAAAAACTAGAAGAAATTTTGTTTAGAAATACTTATAAATTTTAGCAGTCAAACTGATTTTCTGTGTCGAAGGCTCTGATCATGGATGAAAGTCGTCATGTAAGTGAAGAATTGAATGAAATATAGAAAGGGCTAAAAGGTATAGGAGAGGGAGGAAAAAAATGCATCAAACCATAGCACTATAGAGAGCAATACAGACATCATTGCGGTCCACCCCTAAGTGGTCAACATCCACACAGTAATACTGTCTCATAGTTACTTACTGAATATCATATGGTCTTGTTGATGATGGTATACAAGCAACCATTTTGTAGGGGCAGAAGCTGTAGTAATATCTACACAAAAGATAAAGAGAACCTACCCTGCAGTGTAGGGCAAGGGGGGAAAATTTTGTAGTATGATTGAGTTGATAAGCCAGACCTGACTTTGTCATCCTTAGATTTAAGAAAAAACTGAAGTTCCTGAACTAAATGCTAGCTTCATCTTTGTAATTAGTGAGCAAGTTAGTGTAGAATGATGTTATACATGTCATAATGATCGTATTAATAAGAGCGGCAAAAGTTGTCAAAGGTGAGTAGAAAAATGGTAAGGGTGTAAAGAACTTTGGAATATATATGGAAAATGAGGTTAAGGCTTACTAGAATGATTATGTAACAAGTGTCAGTTAGTTAGTATACCAATGGTGTAGATGGTAAGCATAGTATAGGTGGGAAGAATGAAGGTGGGGATTGATAGAACGAAGATATGAGTGGGAAGAATGAATGTGTGGCTGGCTAGTATTGTGAAAGAGGTGATAAAATGAAGTGAGTGGTTACATTGGTGGTGTGGGTAGGAAGAATAATGATGTAGATAGCCAAGATAATATTTTACTTTGAAGAGTTGATGGTGTGAGTGGCTGGAGCATTAATTTACAAGGCCAAAAATTATTTGAGTGGTTAGGTAGGAACAGTGGTTATGTAGATGGCCTTGTTGATGGTGTAGATGAGGATGGTGCTGTCACTTTCTCTTTCTTAGTGGATCTGGGATCTTTTCCTTGGTGGTAACGTATTCTGCATCTTTTTCTTAGTGGAGATGTGCCTTGCATCTGTACCGTATTCATAGATCTAACATCGTGTTTCACGGGAGTAATGCACATGGCATTTGTTACATAGTGGTGATGAGGCATTTGTTGGACCTGGTGTCTATAAATCTCTATAAGTGGTGCAACTGTCATTTGTTTCAGAATGTAGACATTTTGGATAATTGTTACCTCCAGATGAGTAGTTAAGGAGGATCTCTCATTTTTCAGTTTACAATGCATTCAATTTCCTGTACGTATATTTAACATTTCTTATGATGAATCAGTTTGTGGTCAGCATACTTATTTTACGTATAGTCAGTTATGAGATGATATTCGTTCTGCCTAAGAGAACGAATGATGAATGTGAAATATGTGATCTTAAGGTTTTTCTGCTTTAGCTAAAATATGTAAAGTTCTTCATGTAAAAATATTGAAAAAGGCTTATGAAAGGATATTATGAACTACTCATATCAATAGATATCTTCATATATAAAGATTTTTTACCACATTCCTGGTACAAGAAAGTACTGTTTTTAGTGAAATAGCTGATTTTTTTCTTCTGATTTTAAATTTCAGATTAACAGTGAAGTATTGAAATTATATGATTGAACTTTTCCATTTCCCTGTGGCAACAGGACCTGTGGTTCAAGAACTCTTCAAAGTAAAAGATCTGATGTACAGAAGCATTTAGAACTAATGGAAATTGGCATAAGAAGTCTAACTTAATAGCAGTGTACAAATATGAAGGGAATATTGTGATATGACTCATATTTCAAGGTAAACACCACCTCCTTCTTATGGTAGGTAAGTTGTTGATGTTTCCATTTACTAATAACAGGGATCTACACAGAATGTCCTACATTTTGACAAATTGCCATCACAAATTTTGTATTTAAAAATTTGTCCTATATAAATTGGATAAGTTTCTCTCTGCCAGTAGGCAATAGCTTAGAATAGGGATGGCACTTATATAGATTTATCTTAGTGTTTCTCTGTTAGGTTCTTTGTTGCTACTGTAATAAATGATATAAAAGTGTAGGATTTTATTATACTGCGCTTTAAAACTATCTTTCAAGATTAATTAACTCATTAGCTGTAGGGTCATGAGGGATAGGGATATTGCAGGGTTAAATAACAATACTATAATATTCTCACATGTGGAAGTAAATTATTATGCACTTTTAACATTTAAAGATTGCAATTATGAAGAAGTTTTTGATATTATTATGTGTTCTAATGAAAAATACAGTACTCCATTTATTTTGCCATTTTTTTTGTTTGTTTGGGAATGTAAATTGAGTTCAGATATCTAAAGAGAAATAAGAATCTGACCCTGTGTAGGAGAGATCTCCTAAGCATTCATTCAAGCCATAAATTTATGTAGAATATATTTCAGTTACACAGTGGATAATGATGTGCAGAAAGTAATAGTAAGATTTTGGTAATATTGATGGGGTAACCAGAGGATTTTGTAATTTTTCCCATGCCTGCAGATTTGCTTTTATTTATTCATTTTGTGATTATAAAGTAGCAGTCTTACCTCTGATCACGAAAATTTAAGTTTTGAGCCTAATTGGGTAACTTTTATTGGTGATGTGGAAGTCTTGGCATGGATTGTGAATATTGTAAACTTAATACTGTTAACTTTAGAATGTCCAGATTGATGATGTGGTTGGGACTAACCTGTGAATAGTAATAGCTCAGCAATGAGACCATAATCAGTCAGTAAATCCCATGAGTTTGACATTACGATCCTTGAGCATGACTTTATGACCTTTGAGCATGATCCATTTGACCTTGATGGTTTGGCTTTAAGGGTCAGGTCAAAGGCCAGGCCATCATTCTAAAGGGTCATTCTCAAGAATCATGCCATCATTCTCTTGAGTTTAACAGCTATAAAACTGTAATGTTGACGTGAGTAACGGCCACACTACGGGTCGTCATTGTAGTCATTTGAGTGGCCGATCACTGCAGGGTGCACCATATTTGAGCCCAGTTTTGCCCAGCTGCTACTACTGCGTATGTCTTCGTCGCCTCTGACATTGATGTCTCCACCATCGCCGTCTAAGTAGCTATCGGTGTCCTCAATGATGCTAGCCAGGCTTTCTGATTTGAGGACAGCCATTGGGTATAGGACAGTTTGTAGAAGGTCTCGTTCCCTGTCAGCTGGGTCCCTTGATGCATCCTAGAACATATGTCATCATTAGTTTTAACAGCAGTATTATCAATAATATTGTTATATACAACACGGTATTTGATGGTTCCCAATCTTGACAGTTGTATTTTGTGCATCCTAGAACATATATCATCATTAGTTTTAATAGTAGTATTATCAATAGTATTATTATATACAACATGGTATTTGATGGTTCCCAAGCTTGACAGGTGTATTTTGAAGTGCGGCATCATTTGTGGGGGTGGATGAAGTGTCGTTGGGTTGAATTTTCAGTCAGTGGTTTGTTAATCACTGTTGAACCAGTTGATAGGGGGTCAAGTCATTGGTGGATCAGTTGGTTTTGAGTCAGCCACTGGTGAATCAACTAGTGATTAATTAGTCATCTTAGTGATTAATTAGTCATCTGGCAGCAAGTGAACCCATTACTGAGCCACCTTGTGGTGAATCTTTTACTGGCATGTCACTGAATTGGAAGTGTTGAGTTACGAGCTGAATCTGACAGTTCTATAATAGGTAGAGCAACTACGGAGCAGAAATATGCATGGACTTTCATAGATTGACATTGTACTGTACATAGCCTCTGAGATGTGCATATAGTCATTCTTGCATATGTGTAAACATTCATATATGTGTATTTGACATGAATATTTTCACATTTATTACTCCTCGTGCAGTCTCGACGGCTGAACACATTTACAATTGCAGAATTGCAGAAATCTGTACTTACCTATGTTTATTCATATTTTCTCATATGCATATATTCTATTTAGGTATATCAGTAATTCTTTTTGAAAGTGGATGGTTCGTCAGAAATGGCAGAAATGTAGCAAAGTTATTGTACACATGCCAGATGCTCTTACTGGTACATCGATATTGTAATTCTGGAGAGAAGACTGATTGGTTCCTTTTCTTGACTAGGTTGCCAAGAAAAGTTGTGAATGGTCAATATTCATAATTACTTGTAAAGGTGATAATTGGTTTCTTGACTTAAAATCGTTGCCAAGAAGTGTTGTGATTCCTGTTCACATTAAGCCAGTAGTCAACGTCTTCACAACCAGGGCCTCTGAGAGAAATTTTATCAGGGGGTACAAAGTTTCTAGGGCCCCCTTCCTTTCTCCATCAGTCATTCTGTATTTATCCACTACAGTTTTATGCCATTAGTTGTAAGGCCAAAAAGGGTATGGAAGATGAGAAAGGGGTGGAATGGAGTGCTCCTTTGATTTTATGCTTTTGAGGCCTTATGCTCCTATACTCCCCCCCATGATAAATATAGATGAATATAGATTCCCTAGCCTTCCTTTTGAACCTCCGGGTTCTGTTACGATGAACCCCCTGCACCCTCCCCCTTCATTGGCCGTGTACACAACGCATAGAATTCTTGTTACCCTCACGTTACTAAAAAAAAAAAAAAAAGCCCACATTGCCAAACCGCTTGAATGTATAGGTACGCCCCTTGGGTATGACGGCCAAGTCTTTGATGTGGCCCTTAAAGGTCAGGTTTCATAACCGCTTGACAGCCAGTGTACTTGGTCCATAATTGAACCAAACAAGTATTACAAAGCTTTACTGTAGAAAAAAAGTGTTTATTGTTGTTATGGTATAAAAAGTTAGATGCAGACTAAGAAAAATTAACAATAGGGAACTGTATTGAGTTTACGGTATATTGTACGAAAGATACCAGAATCCTCTCATGGATAAAAGAAAACGGTCATGTCTGTTTTCTGTTATTTATAGAAAGGATAACTATAAGCAAACTTGAGTATTCACATCATTGTGGTTAACGGATGTGGATGGGAACTGAGTGAATCGTGCCAGGGAGCAGTCTAAATTCCGTTCGTATCGTTTTGTCATACCGTATCCATAATCATGGAATCTCTTTAAGTGGGGTTATGCCGCGATGTTTAACTGTGTGCGAGCAAACTGAATCTAATCTCATTCCTAAAGATGATTCAACGTAGTTATAGAGAACATCTCGCAACGGAGTGTCGATATTTTTTCTCTTGTAGAAAGCATTAGAAAAAGATAAACCGACCCAATCTTGAAGGCTTCACCCAGCAGAATGGATCCCATGCCGCGATGATGCACTTGGATATACTTGTACATGAAATCTTTATGTACGTATACAGGCCTCAGTATACATATGCAAGCCTCATTTTCCTTATAAAATCTTCCAATTTATATCCTCTAATGTATGTAGGCTTTTATAGTTTAACATACAAACATATTTTCCTAGATACATACAGAACCTTGATGCATGTAAATACGATATGACTCTGCAGTGAGAGCGTGTATGGCCTTAGAATGATCCAGAGCACCTGAAGGAGTTCAAGTTTTTTTCGATTTGTGGTATGAACCTGACGTTGACGGCCTTAATGACCCTGGCATCAACCATCAACGAAAAAAAAAGTAGATACGACTAGAT
The DNA here is from genome assembly GCA_032361385.1 of Panulirus guttatus. Taxonomy (NCBI): domain Eukaryota; kingdom Metazoa; phylum Arthropoda; class Malacostraca; order Decapoda; family Palinuridae; genus Panulirus; species Panulirus guttatus. The sequence goes on along the minus strand of JAUUDW010278399.1, from coordinate 4,122 downwards.
CAGAAGACACTGAAAACAGTATGGTTTATTTGCAGAAACCTATACCCCTTGAGCTTGACTATATGACCCTTAGAGGTATGTTAGTCTTACTTGACTAGGGCCATGAGGTCACATCAGAGGTCACACCCTTATTACCCATGGGTCTTACCGTTTCTGCATGAGATTGATTGATAGTTAGAAAGCACACACACACACAGTCTACCAACCTCATCCTGCTTCATCATTTTACGCAGCGTTTCCCTGTCGCCAAAAGTAACAAGGGCCTTCATGAGCTCCATTGGTGTAGCTGGCGGTGGCTCGACCATCCCCTCATCCTTCGGCAACCCGCTGACGAAGGACGCCAACGGTTGAAGGAGCATTGTCAATACCAGCTGGAGAGACGTTGGTCGTCTTTATGAAGGGTTTGGAGGAAAGAATGTTTTCATAGGAATTCTCAAAAAGGTACCACCGTACTTTGGAGGTTAATGGCACATGTTAATGTATGAAAAGTACGTTCATTATCCCTTTCAGATCTCAAGGAAGTTGAAGCGATTGTGTTCCTCGTCCGTTCATGTAACAGTTAGTCATGCACCTAAAATCATCTTACTTACAATCTTGAGCTCCATATCTGCAGTAATGGACTGGGACGACCTGATGCGGTATACACCCCCTAGTAATCTGAGGGCAACTGAGCTCCGAGGGTACTAACCGCTGACTACACCAGGTAGGGGAGTGACTTCATGGTGGCAACGCTTCTTAGCTATCGTTTTCTTTTTTAAATTCAATACACATATCTCATGATTTCGTTGATGTATGGACGTTCGACCCCTCCCATGCTCTAGAGATAAGCTTCATTAGGCATTAGACATTCCTCAGATTCAACACACAGGTATTGTTGTTGATATTAGAGTGAGTTTTTAGATGTTGCGTGTGGCAATGCTGACATCCTACCCGGGTGACTCCCCCTTGTTGGGTCGACATAACCGCGAGATAATTTGACACCGGGACTGTATTCGTTATTTCTTCATCTCTGAATACGTGGTTGGCACCCTTCCTTGTGGACAGCTCGACAAAATTTTGTTTACAATTCGCATTAGAGGAATTTTATTTTCATTTCCATGAACCATTGTTGTGTTTCGTATTGTGTCCGTAAACGTTTCTTAATGTGAACTCCTCGCTGTTTCTTATGATGAAACTACGAAACTGACGTTTTACGTGATCAAGAAATGTTTCACCTCTCATTGTTAGCCTTCTTTGTGTGTGTGTGTGTGTGTGTGTGTGTGTGTGTGTGTGTGTGAATTACGAATCTGTTCCCTCAGCCTCCACCGGCTCAGAAATGTTACGCTTTTAGAAGTTTTATGAAACTATAAACCATTCTGTTATGTATTTCCTTAAAAGAGAGAAGGTTGATTACTTGAGAATGATTACACTGATTACATTTTCTTTAGAATGTCTTAGGCGTTCATGGGTAGATTAAATCTAACCATTAACGGTGTGAGCATGACGGTATTCCCCCTAGAAATGACAAGGTGTTATGACATCGTGCTCAAGAGGGGTTAAGTCGTGGAATTCAAGGGGTTAAAGTCTTTTTCGCTGGGGTTTGAGTGTACCACCGGCACGCACGCGATTGTTGGGAGGAAATGAATAGAAAAAAAGGTGTTGGTGCTGGGCAGATAAACAATGAGTCAGGCAAGCCTTGGGTTTGAGGCGACGGCATCTGCCCCAACTGGGTGTCGAGTCGGGCGGGGGCTGCTGACCTGTAGCGGGCGAGCGCCTCGACTCCTCCTCTGACATTTCAACAGTGCGAGTGTGTTCCTTCCTCCCCCCCCCCCAACCCCTCAATTTTTTCCCCCTCACCCCCACCCACTTATGGATCGATATCCCACTGTTTATGTATTAAGGGCGCTTGAAGAAATTGGTGCTTCTGAGGAGAATGGTTTAGAGTAGCCATTCAAAGACTGGTACAAGACTTACTGTTGAGATGTGCTACAGTTAATTCTTTGGTAGTTGTTACGTACGTTAATCAGTGTTTAGCAAAGTTAACGGTGGTGATGGTAGAGAAGTGGATAGTTGTAGTTTTGGTAGATTAGGGGGACAGTAGCGGTAGTCAGGGGAGATATGTGATGGTGGTAGCGATGATGGTTTAGGAGGAGGTTGCGGTGGTAGTGTGAGTGGCTACGGAGGGGGACAGTGGTGGTGATGTTTACGGAGGGGGATGGTTGGTGGTGGTAGTGGTGATGGTAGAGTCGGTGTAGGCAGAGAACAGATCCAGAAGGCCTCAAGGCTGCCTGAGTTGGGTGTGCATGTTCACGTGGCTAACGTGGTAGTGAACAGGTAGGACTACCATGGTGTTGAACGGGTGGTACTACCACGATGAACAAGTAGGGCTACCATGGTGATGAACAGGTGAGACTACCACGATGAACAGGTAGGACTACCACGATGAACAGGTGGGACTATCGTGGAGTTGAACATCTGAAATTACTATATAACTATAATAATGATGAACAGGAATAACATTATAATAAACACACGGATATGCTTGAAGTGAGATTAACACGCTAAACTAAAATCGGCATAGGTGAAACTTTGTCTTATGTCTTTGCTAAGAATTACACTGATTCCTTCTTTTTATGGAGTTGATGTGAGTGGATTCCCCTCTTTTGCCATCCTTGGTACTGACAGCACTTACCATTGCTGTTGCTCGCAGGTGAATAAAGGTGAGTTGGGATTTATGGGCGGGAACCATTAGTGTATGCAGTTCCATGTCTCGAGAATATGCAGTACAGAAATAAGTATTGTGGGAACTGCGTGTGTATTCTATTTTATGTATGGATGATATCTATGGGACGTAATTTTGGATTGATGGTCGATCCAGTTGATAGGCAATCATGAGGCCAGGAAATTTCAAAAGTAAGGTGTGTGGTTCTGTTTTTACAAGTCTTGAGTTGTGAAAATCGGCATTAGGAGGGCACCGCAGCTGCCTCGCTCGAGGAATGGTCGAAGCGCATCTGTTTTGTAACTTCCATGATCGCAAGGGTTCGAGCGCGTCTCCGTCTGCCTCCAGAGGCCGACTGACGTCCGGTTCCTCGTTGAACGCTCGTCCGGCTTCTCGTTATACATTTGTTTATCTCGCTGATCACTCGTCCTTTGATTGTTGAAGGAAATGCCAGAGAGAGAAAGAAAGAAAGAAAGTGAGGAAGGGGCTTTTTTTCTCCAGGAGCATAACGCTCGCTCATTCTCGTGATGCCCATATTCCACTGACCATGGCCACCGATGCTGATAACGTAAAGAAAAAATACTTTATAATTTCTTTTTCGACGCCAGTCTTTCGGATGCATCGGTGATGATGGCGAAACATCCGGTTGTCAGGCAAATGACACGTTCGGAGGATGTCCTTGGAATCGCAGACGTCCGCGATGAGGGAAAATTTGTAGACATTTACTACATGTGACCCCTTTCAGTCCTTCACTGAGGTCACACTGGTCTGTATGGGGGAATATTTGCGAAGAAAGGTACTCCCAAATCGCATCGCAAAATACCGTGAGTAACGCGAGGAGCAACCTGCTGGCGGCGAGTCCTGTCCAGTTGAGCCGTCTGGGGAAACCGGGGCGGCTGAGGTTCTCTGGGTATTTCCCCAAATTCACCGGGTCGTGGGCTGTATTGTTGGCGCTCTGTTGTGTACGTTCTTAGCTTGGCTTCTCCGTCCTCTCTACCGTGCATTCTTCTGATCAACATTCCTGCCACAGACAGGCCTCGAGAGAAGACCCCCAAGTGGTCCGTTGCTTATTGCGCTCCCTTGTATTTGCTTGCTGGCTGACCTGATCAGGGACCTCTCGTGTCACTCTGTCTGGTGCACGTGTTTGATAACACATTCATCACCAGATGGCGTCTTTGCTTCCTCCTGTGCAGCAGTTTATCTTGCGCCACTTTTTTCCCAGAAATGATGTTCTCAGAACACCATTTATTCCCGTAGTCTGGGCCAGATCCGTCGGAAGACAAACAGCTCATTTAATCACATTATGAATTGGGGTTGTTTATCAGATTATTAATTACTTGGCGTCTACTCTGAAACTTTTTCTGAAAACCTTTTACCTACACCTTTGTATGAATCCAGGAACTGCTTGTTCGTCATGTTTATAA
>JAUUDW010278288.1:0-13734 GCA_032361385.1 Panulirus guttatus | reverse complement strand
CCAAATCCCTCTGCAATGTCACCGAATCTTCATCTGAGTTTATTACGGCCCCTATTGTTGTATCATCGGCAAATTTCTTTAAGTCGCTGGTTATTCCCATATCCAAATCATTAATATATATATATAGCGAACAAGAGCGGTCCCAACACTGACCCCTGAGGAACACCACTGGCTACATTGCCCCAGTCCCATGTAACTCCGTCGATGCATACCCTCTGTTCTCTGTCAGTGAGCCACGCCCTAATCCAATTGAATCCACAACCCCCGATGTCGTGTGCCGTTATCTTCCTGAGCAGACGCTCATGAGGTACACTGACAGAAGCCTTGCTTAAGTCTAAGTATACAATATCATAACTCTTACCCAGATCAACAGTTTTATATACTTTGTTAAAGGAGAAAAGGTTATTGACATATGACTTCCCTTTTGTAAACCTATGTTGTGAATCCTTAATGAGATCATGTTTCTCCAAGTGTTCCCATATTTTGTCCGCTATAATTGATTCAAGGAATTTTCCCACAATAGATGTTAAGCTGACAGGATGATAATTAGAAGCAATGGATCTATCCCCTTTCTTAAAAATGGGAACGACATTTGCTGTCTTCCATTGCTTAGGGACTACACCTGATTCCAGAGACTGTTTAAACATATTTAAAAGAGGAACACTAACTTCCTCCTTACATTCTTTCAAGGACTCTTGTTTACTTTTAATCGTCCTATTTGCTTCTAAATATCAAAGTCATATATTTCTATATCGCACTGCTTCCCGCTTTCGTCCCCCCAGTAAATTTGCCGCGGAACCGGAATGCTTGTATTCTCCACCTGCGTGAATTACTGAGGAAACAAGTTCGGACAATTAGATGTTGCAAGGGGCGTTAGGGTGGCAGAAGGGAGGGTGGACCTACAACATCACAGTCGAACGCAAACCTGAAAATATGGGAAATATCCAAGGGAACTTTTCTACGTATAAACTGATAAACTGGGAGTAAATCAAAAGGATGTTGAAAGACTTTACAAATATTTCTCTATCTTTACGTCTTGATGAAAAGATTTTTTTTTTCAGTTTCTTCTAACTCTTGGATGGATATATGCAATGTTCTTTGTCAACAGTACCGACTTTCACATTTTCATAATGTGGATCAAACGCGTAAATTCTTATATAACATTCATATATATATATGAAAGGTACAGAACGTAAGACAAATGGAAGGCAATATTTCTAGTGTAATCACATTGTTTCAAACTGATTCAGTTTCAACTATGAGTCTTCGAGTGAAGCGTCCATCCCTGCACATAAAACACTTCCAAAACATAAAACAACCACTATCACTCGCATGGCAACTTTAGCCATGCCTTCAGCACGGTAATTCAGTCAACGAAATAATCCACCTCCCCTCAAATTTTCACACACATCAACATGAATCTTTGTTCAGCCATCCCCTCCAACTGTCATGAACCACATTCACAGTGAGAGAGTAAGTAGTCCTGAATTACCCTTAACACCTGAAGAAGGTGTTAAAGAGTTGTTATTTGGTGGATGTAGCGTGACGTTAACGACCTAATGACCCTGGCGGTTGATAGGCCTAAAGCCTAAACCAACCACCCTCGTGCCACACGTTCCATTTGAACATAGTTTCCTAAGCAGCATTTCATTTGTGAGCTTTCTGATTCCTCAGCAAGCTTCATCATTCTGTATATTCCCTTATGTTTCACAGTCCAGCACAGTTTTATCCCAGGTACAGTTCGAAGGACGAAGGTCTCACATCGCACGTAAGACTTGCAGTAAAGTACTTTATCATAAATGTTTATTACACGCTCCACACTCGCCTCCTTTCTTCATTATCAAAGACTTATGAGCCGCTCTAAATGGTTCCTCTTATATGAACGAACGTTTTACTTTTGTTTTCTCAAGGCCATCTGCACTGAATATCACTCAGGAACTTAAATTCGTTCATTGCAGCCAGTTTCCTCCGGACATTATTATCTTATTTAAACTTGTATTTAAAACTAATAATATCTGTTATTACATCACTGTCGTCTTACTCACAACACAAGAGGACTTATCCATTTGCCCGGCCTCCTCTCTGACTTGGTTATTAGGGAGGATCTGCCATTTTGAGAAAATATGATAACTTCCAGTGCTTACTGTAACAATTCAGCTATGTCCAGCATCACCGTCTCACTTCCATCTCAAGTTTTTCTCCACTTACAGTTACAGTGACCAGTCAAATAGATATTTCTTAGCTGTGATAACCTCAAAAATTTTTCTCAGACCCACTATTACATCACCAATTCCTCCCACACAAGCACTATTATGATGTCAAAAGCTTTTGACAGCAATGAACACTGTTCTGAATAGCATAATGACCTTTTCTATTTATGATACTTCTAAATATGGCTCTTTGATGAGGTCATTTATGATGAGGACACCTCTGATGTGGTCGCCTCTGACGAAGTCGCCTCTGATGAGGTCACCTCTAATGAGTTTGCCTCTAGTGAGGTCACCTCTGATGTGGTCGCCTCTAATGAGGTTACCTCTGATGAGGTTACCTTTGGTGAGGTCACCTCTAATGTGGTCACCTTTGATGTGGTTGCCTCTGATGAGGTCATCTCTGATGAGGTCATCTCTGATGAGGTCGCCTCTGATGAGGTCGCCTCTGATGAGGTCGCCTCAAATAAGGTCGCTCATCATAAGGTCACCTTTGATGAGGTCGCCTCTGATGAGGTCGCCTCTGACGTGGTCGCTTCTGTTGAGCACATCAGTCGCAAGGGTTTCTATCATTTTGCGGTTTCGTGAAAACCATTATATATGTTCACGAATTTATCTTGTTATTTACAGACTTTTGTTCTGTTTTAGTTTTCCAAATCTTACCGACGTTCCTCATTCACATTTTCCGTCCTTGACTATCCAGCAGATAACAGACATATCATATTATTCATGAATGATCAGATATTCCGCCACGGATTCCCCTCAGTGATTTAGCATCATACTTGCTACCGTTTTTTTTTCTCCTCTCTCTCTCTAGATTTCTAAATACAATGAAATATCCAAATCCTATATTCTTTTCTTTCCCTTAACCATATGTGTTTCGAAATGTTTTTATACCGCTATATTCAATTAGTAGAATAAATCTTCAGCATATATAAATATAAATATATATCTATTTATTTATTTATTCATTATACTTGGTCGCTGTTTCCCGCGTCAGGGAAATAGCGCCAGGAAAGAGAGGAAGAAAGACCCTTGCACTCGTATACATACATATACACACACGCACATACATAGTCCAAGTGATGTTGGCAGCTGCAACGCTGGATGATGGCCTTGACCCTGAGACTAAGCAAAATTTGAATATAACTTAGAAACAGCCATTTGGAGATATGATTACCGTGTATCATTCCTTGGCTGTGTACTTAGAGCGTTTTTCGTTTGTGGAATCGAGCTAGAATCCGCTGACTGTCGACATTTCAGATAGTGATTATGCTCTGCTGTCTCCAGCAGCTGTTAGTGCATTTTAGGATTAAATTAGACTGAAGCAGTTTAAGGGTGTGTTCTAGGAGCTTCAGATTATACTGATGTCCGTAAGGATGTCCTATAACGGTTTCAGAGTACAATGAACTTCGGATGGATGCATTGTTGAGGATTCAGAATATCCTGAAGTCTGGAAGGATATATTTAAAAGGCTTCACGGTATACCGAAGTCCGGAAAAATTTAGAGGCTTCAGGTTATACTGAAGTCCGGAAGGAGATATTGTAGAATATTCAGAGTATAATGAGGTCTGGAGGGACTGAAATTCATACCGAATACAGACTGAAATATAAATCGACTTCAGTATCCAGGAATGCCCAGAGTGCATCTTTCTTAACGGGTGTATTTAATAGTCGTTGTTCGAGGGAGAAGGACTAGTCTCATTTCTTCTGCCAGTGATGAATTGACTGAGTAAGAGACATTCGGAGTGTCTTACGCATTATGCAGTTTAATTGTAGTGAAAACATTACGTATTCTCCGTTGTCATACCTACATCACCAGATACTTACCTACGTGCATCAGCAGCTATTCACAACTACTACTTTTGGTTTCCGAAAAGTATGATGCCCTACCGTATGTCTGAGTATGGCGAATCCTACACGAGAGAGTTTTATAGATTTTTTTTTTTTCGTTCTGTTCAGTTTTTTATGGCTACTCTTCTAGAGGCATCAACGTCACACTAAGATGTTGGTTGGTTATTTTCGGCTTTGAGAATATCAACTGCGAGGGTCACTGAGGTCGTAAGAACGTCAGGTTTTAACCATAAACCAAAACATTTTTAACACCTGCTTTTTAAAGATATTTGTAATACCACCTACATACTATTTGCGGGAGGAGTCTGATAAAAGGTGTTTACCGTCAACAACAGTCTTGGGATGTGTATTATTTGAAACGAATTTAGAGCCAGACTATTGATATAGAAGCCTCCGATGAGAAGAAAACAAAAGATATTGCATATAGCTATATGTGTCATGGAATTTGTATGTTTCTCTCTGCCTGTCTGTGGAAGCAGTGAAGCAAGAGTATGATAAATATAAGGAATGCGGTTAAAGCAAAGGGTGTTGTGAAGATGCGACAAGGCTGCAGTGTAGATGGATTTTGATATGACCCTTGCAGGTGTAATGAATATGAGTGTGTATGGTGAGGATGGGGTTATAGTAAAGATGAAGGCATTGTGAAGATGAAGGAGTAATGAAAATGAGATTGTTGTAAACATAGGGTGTAGTAAAGGTGAAGATTATATAAAAGTGTTGGGGAAAAAAGCGTGTAGTGAAGACGTAGCTTAGTGAAGATGAGGGTGTACTGAAGATCTAGTTTAGTGAAGATAAACTTTGGTGAAGATGAACTTTGACTTGGCCGTCCAAGCTATGTTCAATGCCTGCCGAAGAAAGTACGAGTATTTGTCACAATGGAAATATCAGGACTGCATTTGCAGAGCCATTGAGAGAGCTGTCTTTAAAAGTGTCACTGTGTTTATCTTCGAGATTAACAATACATTAAAGAAAGTCTACTAAAGCAGCGACACGCAGGTGCTTGACTTGCAAAAAGGTAACGCAAATATTGTAAACCCCCCCAAAAATAGCAAGCTTATAATCATAGAGAACATCAGGTTCTCACGTTGAACTAGCAAGAGAGACTGTTGAAAATGTCCTAGAAAGAAACTCCTCTCTTACCTGGACTCTGATATTATTACAGGGAGGCGAGCAGGCGCGTGTGTCTGCTGTAGGACTTCGCCCCTGTCTATTCGCCTCCCTGGCAGGACATGCAATTTTTACATCCCAAGTCCGGGAACATGGAAAATGAGAATTGTGTAGTGCAACTTGTAAAGGAACTTCCCCGTGGCGCCATGTCGGACATCCTCAAAGACTTCGAGCTGCGCCTTCGTTAAAATGGAGAGTGGATGTCTTGAGGACATTTCCAAAAGACGGGACATGTAAAAGGGGATATTGAGGTAAACTTGCACATTTCGGTTCATGAATAATGTAGCCCCGACGTTAGGGATGTTAAGGGGGAGGGGGTCAAGTCAAAGGGTTGTGCGACCACAATGCCTTTGCATTTAATGTGGTGCCGGCGCTAGAGGCCGTGGCTTATGGACGTGGAACATAAAAAGTTGATGAACCGAAGCGACAAGGCCAGTGTCAGCACGACAGCCAAGTGTTGGTATTCGAGTTGTGATGGTCGTTAATGCGAGGCTGTTATAGTATTTGTTGTGGTTAGATTTGGGTAGCGTTTCCTGTAGGCCAAATTGAAATCGAACTGAGTTCAGGCAGGTTTATTCTTTAATTAATCGCATAAAGACTCTAAGCCAAAAGAAGAATATTTCCTATTAAAGACATGGGATGCAGAAAAAGATATAAGATATATTTGATTACTTATCCCTAAATCTTCAATTTCTGTTTCAAAGGAATTTTTATTGCGACCAAGAAATCGAGGATGAACCACCAAAGAGAGAACAGCGCTAGGGAATTAGAATTTGAATAATATAAAGAAATCCTAAACGTTGCCAAAGGGGTAAAAGATAAAGAGGGGAGACCCCTAGTCATAGGACGAATTTGAAAGGAATCCTGCAGAAAATGTGGAACGAACCTCTCGAAATACAGCAACAAGTCTAATGAAATGAGCCTCAATGTCGGCCCAAGAATTTTATTACGAGAGTAAAGGAAAATGTCAGATGCAACAACCTACTCAAAATAAGGCTCCCTTTATGGGCTCCAGGATGAAATACTGTTGTTTTTGTAAACTTAGTCTTTCCTACGTTTCATCATATATTGATGGTGTACTCTTAGTCTCATTTAAACGTTTGTTGATGCGATATATATTCCACCGAAACGTTTATTGTTAGGATGTTAGCCTCGCTCAGACTTTACTAATATGACTTTAGCCTCACTCAAACGTTCATTTTAGCGTCGATCAGATTTTTATTAAAGTAACATTAGCCCCACTCAGATGTAGGTAAATGCTATGTCATCTTGTGAAACATATGCATATGTAATTATAGCCTCACTTAAAAAGTTTAATGCATTGTTTATTGATACTATGTAAGCGGCACTCACACGTGGACCGTTACACAAATATGATTTGAGTTGACCCACAGTTAGTCTTCTCTGATATTTTATTAATGCAACGTTTCCCCTGTACCAACGTTGATTGATATGAGAGTGGCCTGCAAGAACGTTGGTTGATGCTATGTCATCCTCGTGATTGATATGAGAGTGGCCTGCAAGAACGTTGGTTGATGCTATGTCATCCTCATGATTGATATGAGAGTGGCCTGCAAGAACGTTGGTTGATGCTATGTCATCCTCGTAAAGAATTCCGTTGAAGCAAAGTTTACTTGCAGTTAGTGAAGTTAGCCTTGTAGAAACGTTTGGTGATGCGATGTTAGTCCTGCGGAAATGTTTTTTGATATGATATAACCTCGATGTCAGCCATGTCAGCCTTGAGGATAAGCTCATTTGAAGCTACGTAGCGTCCATGTTACCTTTGCAGAAATGTTTATTGAAGTTATGTAGTCTAGGTAAGAGTACAGAACCCTTGTATAAACGTTTGCATTTGCGAAATTAGCCATGCACAAACATTATTGAAACTGTTAAACTGTTTACAGTAATGTACATTTGTGATGTTAGTCTTTTACAAACGTTACTAAAGCAATGTAAGCTTTGTGCAAATGTTTATTGATGCAGTATTAGGCTTGCACAAGCGACTGCTAATGCAATTTTATCTATGAACAAGTGTCTTAGTGCAGTGTTACCTTACAGAACCTTTTAATGATGCAGCACTAACCTTGTAGAAACGTTTGCGTTTGCGATGTTGGTCATACAAACGTTTACCCTTGAGATGTTAGCCGTGCATGCACTTTTGTACTTGAGATATAAACCTTGCACAAACGTTTACAATTGCACTGTTAGTCTTGAACAAACGTCAGCACTTGCGATTTTACCCTTGCTCAAACGTTTGTTCTTGTGATGTTAGCCATCTTAACCATGCAAAGACGTTAGTTCTTACAGTGTTAGCCATATACAAATGTTTGCACTAACATTAGCTTTTGCGGTGTTAGCCTGGCATAAACGTTTGCACTTACGATGTTAGCTTTGCACAAACGTTTGCACTTACGATGTTAGCTTTGCACAAACGTTTGCACTTACGATGTTAGCTTTGCACAAACGTTTGTACTTAAGGTGTTTGCCTAACATAAATGTTATCGCTTCCCATGTTATCCTTGCATAAACGTTTGCACTTGCGATGTTGACCTTGCGGAAATGCTTACATCTACGATGTTAAACATGCACAAATGTTCGTATTTGAGATATTAGCCTTGCACTTACATTGCACCTTACAAAAAATAGAAAGGAATTCAAACAAAAGACCATTGGGTCCTTTCGAGACTGCTTGTGATAGTGGAGTATATCAGAAACTCACAGATTAGTCTGGTAAAAGTTAGAAGACACTCATGATTTGAAGACAATAACCTGCAGATTATCAGAGTGACTAAGGAGGCGCATATAACGTACGTCGCGGACTTGACGCGAAACATCGAGTCTAATCTTAAAAGTATCTATCTATAGTACAGCTTTCGGCGATTCTAACTGACATATGTTTACAGTCCTGTTGGAAACATAGTACCTGCGTCATTTGAGGTACAACAGTTTGCTCACAATTCTGTAAGTAGCTTGATAGATCAAGATTATCCAAGCCTTTGGTAATGTTGAATACTTGTATTAGAGCTCCTCCTAATCTTCTCTCTTCAAAGCTAAGTAGATTCGAGTCGTTTAATCGGCTCTCATAGGATTTGCTTATCAGCTCGGGAATCATCTTGGAAACTCGACGCTGCACTTCCCTCTCCCCCCCCCCCCCACCTTTTATTTTTTTTCCTTAGGGGTTAGGGTGACCAAAACTGAACACAATATTCAAGGTGGAGACGAACCGATAAGTTGTAAAGATTGCGGATGATTCCTGTGGACTTGAATTCGAAGACACTACTTATGAATCCGAGAATTTTGTTCGCTCTTTCATGGCTTCTGTGCAGTGCTTACTTAGTTTAAGGTCTCCAGAGATTATTACGCCCAAGTGTTTTTCCTCATTTGCGTTTTGCAGTTCAGCAGAATTCATATCTTTGCTTGCCTTTTCGTTTGTACTACCACTGTGTAAAACTTTGCACTTATCGATATTAGAATTCATTTGCCACACATGAACCCAGTTCATCGGTTTATATGTGTCAAGTTGAAGCTGTAGAAGTTCAAGTTCATTTGTGGATTTAATTCCCAGCTTTATATCCCAAGACTGATCCTTCCGTCACATCCCTTGTTCCGTCTAACCATTCTGAGGCTTGAACATTAATCACAACTCTTTGTTAACGGCCATTCAACCAGTTTCCTACACATCGACGTGCAACCCCGTTAGTCCCATGTGACTTAATTTTTGCTTGTAACCTTTGATGCGGAACCTTATTAAATGCTTTTTGAAAATCTAGATAGATAACATCAGCTGCCGTACTTCCGTCATACATATTGATTACATCATAAAAGAAATCATGTAGATTTGTCAGATATGACCGATTTCGTCGAGAGCAGTGCTGAGCATCGTTTATCAAATGTTGTACAATTTTCTTTTAAATGATGGTTTTCATAAGTTTTTCAGCTCTATACGGTAAGCTAATGGCACGATAATTTCCGGGCAGTGACTTATTACCTTTTTTGAGTATCGGTGTTACTCTGGCAAACTTCCTTTCATATGGAACTTTCCCATAGTAAGTGTCTTACTGAAAAGGGCAGCCAAGGGTTTAACTCTCTCATTTTTCGCCTCGCATTGTTTCATTTATTTTCTTTCCGTTTGTTGTTGATAGTGTGTCATCAGCTATTATGTCAGTTTCTGCAGAACGTTCTGCTCTCGTTTTAATGAAACTTGAGTTATGATGTTAACTTTGCAGAAACGTTTGCACTTGGGATTTTAGCTTTTCATAAACATTAACTGGTACTGTGTTCGTCTCGCTCATGCGTCTCAGGAAGTAATGTCGGCGTTGTTTTAGCGATTACACACATGGTGTCCGTCCTCGGACAAACGTTTATTAATGCATTACAAACCTTGTACAAAAAATTTCATTATCAATGCGTTGCTGACCTGGTACAGACATTCATCGATGTAATGCGAGCCTTCCACCACGGTCCATTGATGCAGTGCAGCCCCACCCCAAACACTGATTGATGAAATGGGAGACACAAACGTTAACTGATGCAGTGCTATGCAAGAACAAACGTTCGTAGATGAACTTCGATAAAGCGGTTTCAATGCGGCACAAAAACGACGAAGATGATATCCTGAAAGTGTAAGACCGAAGGTGTACTTCAAAGGATGAAATGTTTTTTCTTACCTTCGTCAGCCTAATGAGTAATAGCTCGGGCCCTCAACTCTGTCGCTACCTCACGTTACCTCACCACACGATGTTTCCCGAGGTCTGCCCCCACAGCTCGGTCCGGAACCTTACCGTACCCTACGTATACCGTACAATGGTTTCCGGGAACTACCTCCACAATTTGGTCTGGGGCCTTATCTTACCCTACGTATACCGAACGTTGGTTTCCGAGGTTTCCATCCTCACAGCTCAGTCTAGGAAATTAACATAACATTAGGATACCTTACGTTGGTTTCGGAGGTTATTCGTCCCCACAGATCGGTCTGGGACTTTACCTTAGCTTACGTATACATTATGATGGTTTGAGAGGTCCTCTTCCCCAAAAGCTCGGACCAGGACTATACCTGACCTTACATATATACCTTACGATGGTTGCAGAAGCTTTTTTTGCTGTACAGCTCCGTCTTGAGCCAAGCTGTTGTGTTGTTGCTGCTCCACTGCTAACTCAGAGCCTTGGAGACCGTGTGGCTAGTCAGCACAGGCCTACCTATCCACCATCTCATCTCGGCCGGTCACGTCCACACTAATGGTGGTCGCTGCACTTGGTGGTGTGCATTTCATTCACCCCTTTGTAAATGGGAGCTGTGTTATTAGCAGCTCTGACTCGAATGTTGATTAATGGTATGTTAACTTTGTGCAGACGCGAGTAGATGGCATGTAAATCCTGCATAAGCACTGGAAGAGTTATACATTAGCCGCGTCCGACAAACGTTGGGGTAATGATACATTAGCCTCGTTGTGTTGCTGCTGCTGCATTCGCTTAGCGGAATTTAGCAAGCGAAGGCATCACAGCCGCTTTGTATGACTGATGTTGGCCTTGAATGCCAACGGATGACACATACCTTTAAGCCCTTGAGTACGATGATGAGACCCTCGAGCACGACGGTACGACCCTCGAGCACGACGGTACGACCCTCGGGCACGACGATACGACTCTCGAGAACGGCGGTACGACCCTTGGGCACGACGGCACGACCCTCGAGAACGACGGTACGACCCTTGGATATATCATCAGGCTTTCCAACTTATTTCGAAGGGTCAGGTCATCAAATGTCAGACCATTATCCTCTCCAGGGGTCGTTCCATCGTTCTCAACGGTCGTTCCATCGCGCTCAGGGGTCGTGCCATTGTGCTCAAGGGTTTCATCGTCGTGCTCAGCGGGTTGATATCGTTAGTGTATTACTGAATCGTGTGTAGCAGACGGCCTAGAAATGAATGTGGGAATTCATTCCTAGATGTAGCAACACTGTCTCCGCTTGTGTGAATATCGACTGAATCTGATTTTAGATTCTGTTCGTTAACTTTACTAAGATTATGGGAGAGGAGATATTTTGTATTTCGTCGAAGATGTACAGCCGTGGTTGTCTTCCGTTAACCATATGCAGCCATGGTTGTCATCCGTTAACCATGTGCAGCCGTGGTTGTCATCCGTTAACCATGTGCAGCCGTGGTTGTCTTTCGTAATCCATTTACTGCCGTACTTGTCTCCTCTCAGCCTGTAAAGCTGTGTTTTGGCATTCTCCAACACGGTACAGCCTCAGTCTTCCTTCAACACCAGACAGTAGTGATTGTGTCACTCCATCATTGCACTAGCCTCACTTCTCCTTCCTAACGCTACAACCCCGGGCTTCCCCAGCTTCCTCCAACACTGTGCACCATTGGTTTTCTTCCTCAACACTACCCCCGTTGTTGTTAGAGGGATGGGGGGGGGGGGTATATATTTATATACCGCACCAACTGCTTCCATTTTATATTTTCACTTGATTTGAATGTTGAAATTTCCCCTCGTAGCTCGGCCCCTCTTGTCTCCGTTCACCTTGCAATCCAGTTTGTTTTGCAATTCTCGCCACTGAGTGATACTCGCTCGGCCACTTGGTATTACCCAGCACTCCTCTTGTCGCCTCGGCTCTTGAACCATTGTCAGCCGTGTTCACCCGGCGAGGGGGTGGCGTTTTGGTGTGGTGTTGTGTGGTTGTGTGTGGTGAAGCTCTCCAACCTCTGTGCGCTGCGCTTTAAACAAAGGCACAGTGCCTGGGCGAAGTAGGGGGCACTTGAACTGCTCGTTGGCTCTTCTGTTTGGCAGTGGATGTATCTCGCGCTGAGAGGGGAAGGCTTTATTGCACAGTGGTTCACAGTGGTGGTGACGGACTGCTGGATGTACAGCCTCCCTGATGTGGTGCATGGTGGTGTGGTGGATAATTCAAGCAGGTGGATGTTATGCCTCGCTGGTCTGGTGTGATGATGCTCATATATAGGTTGATGTTGTGCCTGTCATTGATGGTATTTGTTGTTGACGATCGCCGCAAGATGAATGGCGTTAAGGTGTTGGTAGTTAGCATATGGCTGTTGGTTGGTTATTGTACCGTAAGTTATAGTGTGGCAGCTGGTCAACGTAAAGTTAAAGTGTAGTTATGTGGTGATGCGTTGTAGATCTTTAGATCCAGGATCATATGTCAGCTATTAGTGATGTGTGATAGTGGTTGTAACAGCATGATGGTGCAGGAGTTGGTGGTATTGATCTTGGCCTTTCGTAACGTGTAACGTAGTGGTAACTATGTCCCGTGACCCTTAATCTGACCCTTAAAGGGTCAGGTCGAAGACCAGGCCATCACATACAAGGGTCGTACCGTCGTGCTCGAGGGTTTGAGCTGCAGTGTTCCCTGCAGGTCCGTAATGATGGTCATATCTCGTCGTAACACCTGGCATATTGCCTCGTGATGGTCAGTAATTCACCGGTGATGTTCAGAGGTCACGGCGGTGGTGCAGGGCAGTATATCAGTCGTACTGCTCAGCTGGGGTCATGGGTCTTACTGCCGCCCCCTGGTTGTTCCTGGAGGGTATCACATCCGCGGGACTGTTTATTGACCAGACTCACAAACTCGGGCAGTGCAGACCATAAGCGTCCCTCCAGCGGAGAGCCGTGAGAGTGAGGTGACTATTTATGGGAAAGGGTTTAGCGGTAGTTTCGGCAGGTGTTCCAGCCAGACACAACGAAGCCATTGGTCAACCCTGAGAGTAATGGAAGAAAGCAAAATGATAAGACAGTATCATCATAACTGTAATGGTGCTATTGACTTCCATAACTACGGGAACTAAGTACTTAGGGTGAATTTTGGAAATTATATAATGGTTGATTTGGATAAGATGAGCTCGAATCCAACGAACTGGAAAGGTAGAGATGTAATGGAAAGGGGAAACAGCTTCTGGAAGATCGTGTTGACGGAGATAGATTAAAGGAGAGGGAGTGAGAGAAGTGGCAAATGCGGCCGCATTTCGCACGGATAGGTAGAAGCAATGCATATAAATGAAAACTTTTAAAGTCTATCTTACAGTCAAGTTTAGAACGATAGACATTTGGTTGATTTTGGGTTGTGCATCAACAAGTAGTCAGAGTGAGAAGTGGAAGAGGAGCATTGCATCAGTATGGTTGAACTGTTTAACAGTTAATAACAGGGAACTGACCGGTGTTGATACAGTAGGAAGAATTCATTACGGTTTGTGTGAATTTGGCCAGATAAACAGGAACGAATAAAATGAGAATTAAAAAGATTGTTGAGAGTTCTATAGATGAAATATTTTGTGTAATATTTCAGGCATAGACATGCAAGTGGCGAAGAAGAAAAAAATTGCTGTAGGAAAAAGTTAAGTGAGGATAGCTGAATATTTGTGAAGATTTTTGAATTCCAATTTTAATGAGTATTAGGAAAAAGTCCTGAAGTAGGATAAAGAGGCTGAAGAAGGATTACAAATTGGGAGAAATGAAGACTGGTGAAGTATCTGGAAAACCATTATTAAAT
>JAUUDW010278178.1:0-13735 GCA_032361385.1 Panulirus guttatus | reverse complement strand
AATGATGTCTTTCTTTGCAAAAAATAAAGTGATAAATGTGAAAAGCAACGTAATACCAACTCACAAAACCTGAGCTCGCAAAGCGTTAGTTACATATATTCTAAAGTGACGCTACATAAGATATAGCTTTAGAACTGTTCCTGTGACGTACACATTGATATTTACCTATTAACCTAACTAGCTCATTTAGAGGGGTTATAACGGAGGAAAATATGCTAGAAAAATGGCCACAAGGATTTTGGGCAACGGGCGAATATCGCCGAGAAATAGCGCTGTGGTCCCGTCAACCGAGCCCGTCTGTGTTCGTATATGGTCAACATCCTCGCTTCATGTTTCCTGCACTTAAGTCCTCGACCCTTCCCTTCACTTTATTGCTTTACTCTTGGGATCCATCAGAATGGCGAAAAAGAAAACTATTTTTGCAGGCCCAGGGAATATACAATGCATATATAATGTGAAAAGGAATAGGGCTTATTCAACCCAATTGGTAGGCAAAAACGAGCAAAGAGCTGAGGAATTTCACTTTTGTTGACTAAAGTATGTAAATGACTGCAGCAGCTGCAACCATGAGGAACACCTGTGAAGTAATTACCTTCAACACTGGAGGTGCATATTGTACTCCGGTGTGCTTGATGGCCTACAGACACACCCAGAGGATCGTCTACAAACCCAAGGTGTTACCTGGAGAAGTCTATGATTTACGAAAACTTGGGAGTATCTCCTGGCCTACAGCCCGCCTCCCCACCTCAAGTGTCTGTAATTACACCAAACCTAAAGCAATACCAAGCGACGCCATCTCCAGTACTTCAGCGAGGACCAAGCATCACGAGGAGCTGTCCGGAGTGTCAGCAAACAGTAATGTCTTCCCCCAAGAGCCTCTTCATGTTCCCCCACCAACTGGGAAGGACCTGACGCTGACACCACCCACCACTGCAGCCAAATGACCCGCAGTACCCGCCCCTAAGGCCCCACTGACTAGCCGCCCACCAACCTGGGAGCACCTGAACCAGACGTCACTAGGGATTACTGCCTACTGTCACAGTAGACCTGACTTACCCTACTACTTATAATCCTGGCAAATCCATCCCACCAATGTCAAGCCATTACATATGTGTGTGTGTGTGTGTGTGTGTGTGTGTGTGTGTGTGTGTGTGTGCGTGCGTGTGTAAAATTGTCATCAAAATATCATAAAATCTTTGAAAAATCTAAATATTCTAATACTTAATTAAGAGCCTTAATTATTCTGAAACAATATTTTAACCCCAGATTCGTATTCTGAGTGTAAAATAGTCCTTATACTAAAGTGTACCCGGAAATTTATTTTCTGAGAAAAATACCTAAATTGCAGGTAATAGTTCAATATATTATTCCTGTTATACGAATTTTGTGAACTACTACCGTATGATCCCACTTCATGGAAATACCACGGCCCATGTTAGTATTCTGGTGATCTCCAAGAGCTACTTTCTGCCCAGATGTAATCACGGAATTGTAAACGATTTAAGGTGTCGGAGAAGATGGCTCAGCCACATCAAGACCTCAGCCGTATTCAAGTTTTAATGAAGGAGGCACGCTAGACATTTCCTGGTGGGTAGCAAGGGCGGCGAGCATCACCGTGGCCTGCCCGATGCTATCATCCACCTACCCAGCATACGATACGATACCTCACGACTATGTTAGAGGCACTTTTCTTGTCTCCAGAGCAAAGTTCTGGAAGACACACACACACACACACACAGTCCTTAAATCTAATCTAACTGGATCAATGACACTACTGGACAGCCCGATGCAGCTTAACCCCTCAGGCAAGATCACAATTCTTGCGTAAGATGGCACGAACTTTTACCTGACCCAAGGGTTAGGTAAAGGAGCTAAGACCTCACTCCCAAAGGTCGTAATGACGTGCGTAAGAGTCGTAAAAGCGTGCTCAACGGTCGTACCATCGAAGTCAAGGGTCGCAGCACCGTACTTAAGGGGACGGGCGTCGTTGGTGCTATCGCCACCACCTCGATATAAACTATTTGCATAGCAAGAAATATATCTCCAAAATAACAATATCGCTCGAGCTGACAAAGGATTATGTCCAATCAGCTTTACACAAAAACAAAACCTTTCGCTGAAATATGAACTGAACTTTAACATCGACTGTGTCTGGCTGGCTAAATGGGCCTCACAAACCCACACAGTCCGGGTATATGGACTTCCTTGATGATGACTATAGTGTTGAATGAGCTCACCTGTAGAACCCATGACAACTTGGACCAGCCCTCCCCACCTGGGCCGGACCCATGCGGCCTCACCCAGACCTGGTCAGTAATAGAGTCCAGCGGTTCCTCATTAACCTTTCACAACGATGGAAATAATCAGTTACCTGGGGGATAGTGCGGCCCCACATCCCCAGGACACCAGGGGAAAACCATTACATCCCTGGAGGATTCCCCCTCTCCACAGATTAAGTACATCTCCCTCCTCCTGAAGATGCCGGGAGGTACCCCTGCCCTCTACATAAGAAACGAAGGAATTTACTCATTTCCTTTCCCTTGAGAGAGGCTAAGCAAATACAGCAAACCCAGGAAGCTGCTCCAAAGGTGGCTCCTCTCGTGCCAGTGTTGGCGTGAACCGTTCGATCCACCACCTCCAGCACACTCTTCATGATGACACAACCACATCATCTTGACCAGCCCCCAGCCTCCTCCCACACCACACTTCCATCAAGAAATCACCGTAACTTCCAAGACATTTGATACATTCCATAACTCGGTATTTGATTTTGTTGATATAAGTGATACAATTGAATAAAAGAAATCAACACAAAATTAAACAGCTTTGCTACATCGTCACCTCGTGAGGGTGATCATAGTCACTACTGCTGCCCCGACGTCACTCTAGATGCGAGTCAACTGTGTACTGAGACTTACGATTGGCTCAGGCATGAGAGTAGAGAAGGCATTCGGACCTGTACCACTAGTACTGACACAACCGTCACACTGGGTGTTGGACGACGACCGATGGACCAACTATGAGCCAGCAGTATGAACGTCCACGTCTACTACAGGTACAACACACTACTAGCCTTCTGCATCATGTATTCAAACACACTGCAAGGCTTCTGTATGTAATCAAAATGATGAAAGTCTTGTCAACATTAACAACTTGTAAACACGTCGAGGCTACAGAGGCATGCCATTTGTATTCACTAACAGACTAAGAAATCTAACTCTCATTCGCAAACCTTGAGTACAGGCCGAGCTCCTCCTACCAAGCCTTCTCAAGTCTGTACCAACCAGGGGTGAGCCGCCACACCACCAAGGCTCTGTAATACAAGTGGGTGGCGGTGGGCAGGAGGGACGAGGCGTGCAAGATCGTATCTGTGTCTCGGGCTGAAATAATGACTGATCGTGACAAAGACTGGTGATGGTGGGCAAAAATGGATGGCTGTGGTAACAGCACGAGTGCAGGAACGATGGTGACGCAAATACAATACTTGTGGTGCATGGGAGCAGCATCACCAAGAGATGGAACAGTTTCAACTGCCAACCTCTGTACCGGCTGCAGGCTCTCGTAACCGCAAGTCATCAAGTGACCCTATTCGAACTATGTATCCCATGATGCATCGCTGGGCAAGTTCAGACCTGACCCCAGTTGCAGAGTGGGGGTCGTCCAGGTCCCATTAACAAAGGGAGGAGGACGTCTAAGTCCCATTTACATGACAGGAGGCGTCCAGGTTCCAGTAACAAAAGACGGGGGACGTCCAAGTCCAAGTAACATGTGGCGGAGGACGTTCAGGTCCCAGTAACAAAGGGCGGGAGACGTCCATTCGTCGTCTAAGTTTCAGCGACAACAGGCAGGAAGCGTCTGGGAGCCAGTAACGCAGGATGGAGATCGTGCAAGCCAGGCTATGCCGTGCAGGACACGACGAAAACAATGAAGGACACTGTCATCACCGCACTACAATTATCGAAGTGTGGGACACCACCACAATGGCAACAACTTCCTAAGCAACCTGCATGGCAACTGGTGGCAAGAGAGAGCAGTAAGCGAGAGAACTGCAAAGACTACCACCTTACCGTACGTCTGAAAACTGGTGTCAGGCAAAAACACAAGAAAGACCATCGGCATCACCACGGTAGTCTGAAAACAGGTGGCAGGATGCAGCAATGATGTGGTGGTCAACACCAGTGAAAACATCATCAGCCTTCCACAGAAAAGTGACAATTGGTGGCAATAACCAACTACGTTTTGGCAGACAGCAAGAGTGACAACACCATTTGTCCATCTCCCGAGTCTTAAAACCAGCGGTAAGAATACTTAACTGTGGTGCCGAGAAGAGATATTACTATCCATAGTCACCCACAGGAGAGCATCAACAGGCGAGGTGGGAGCACACCATCAGCAGGTCCGTAAGGAGAGAACAAATGTAAGATGAGAATGAGACGATGAGTAAGAGGTGGAGCTGAGGAGGACAGTACAGGAGGAGAAGGAATGGAAGCTGCTGCAAAGGAAGGGTTCGCAGAGAGAGGAGGAGGGGCGGGAAGACCGGCAAGGCGGGGAAGGGGGGGGAGACGAAAAAAGTAAAGGGAAATAAGAATGGAAGGAAAGGGTGAAGCGAACTGAGAGTGAAAGGATGACGGCTGGAGAGGCTCGGGGAGGGGAGAAGATCGGATCAGACAAGCGGCGTGACCGAACCTAAACCAACGAAACCTTCGCTTCACTACTCGCCCGCCGCACCACACACCAGACACTGCTGGGTCAACCAGACAGACAAATACCACAAAACCATAAATTGAGAAAATATCATGCAATCAGTACATGAGAGTGTGGTGCGACTGGTTCCTTACACCGTGGCTCCCGCAACCATCCCTCCCTCCCTCCCTCCTGCATCATTCAGACAACAGCCGTCATCCACAGCATCCTCAGTTCCCATATCCAGTGTCTCAAAGTTCTGCCACTGCTGCTTGGACACTGGTGCTTATGACAGCTAATATAAATGGAGGCGGCGGTTCTCCATGAGGTCTTCGTTGTCACTCTCACAAGTGACCTGAATAAAGCAGCAAGAAGTAATTAACATGGGGCGAGGAAGGTTGTGAGAGGCAATGGGGAGGAAGGCAGCACGAGGGATGCGGGAGGCAAGGTGATGAGGAGGGCAGAAGCACCAGCTAGTAGGGGTACGAGAAGCGCCGAGGCGAAAAAGCTCAACAACGGCCGAGCAATATCCAGAGAGAGAGAGAGAGAGAGAGAGAGAGAGAGAGAGAGAGAGAGAGAGAGCAGAAATGGAGTTAATGAGGCAAGATTGAAGGAGTTACGACTCACGACCTCCTCCAAGACTCGCCATCCACTTCCGCCCGACCTAATAAATACTAACTATCAAACTTTAATGGTGCCCTTCAGGAAAACGTACTCACCACCTGTCAACGCAGCGAGAATGATCTTAGTTTATAGACTTCCAGCAGACAGTTCTTTCAATGTCTTCATTGTTATACCCTGATTTATCTCTCTTGTTCATGTTACAATGAGCACAATTCTAAGGTTTTTGGCCAGTCCAGTCACTCACTTTCTGGGTATTACCTCCACGGCGGAGTTGAAATTTCCCTTCCTCTGAACACGATATTTTGAAGGGCCTAGTGCAAGACTTAGATGGTATCCATTTGCAGAATCTTGGAGTCTTCAGTCACCAAACTGCCATACTTGTTCTGATATCAGATGTGAAGGATAATACACTGCTGTAGTGAGTACTGATGTCAGTGTTCGGTGCGAAGATAGCGAGGGAGGCAACACGGTGCCCGGGGAACAACTTGCAACACCGCTGTCGGTGGACTTGTGTTGCTAATCATTCCTCCGCAGTGTCGGAAAACCCAGGCCCCAGCCTCCCGAGTCATCCATCTGAACACAATCCGCGTGGCACCAGATCATGACCAGATCCTCAAACGACTTCGTGACGTCCATCTGAGTACCATCAGCATCCCCTTAGCTTAACGCCCCCCCCCCTTCTAACGCCTCATCATAACGGTGTGGCAGTTGCGAAAGACACGCTTGTCCGGGTCTGAGCTCGCGCTGCCCCCGGCTGTATACGGCGCCTGAGTCGATTTATTGTCCATATTTCTTAAGGACTGAACAAACCTTCATGACAAGCGATGCCGATATGACTGGGCAGTAACTTATGGAATGGCACTGTTCCCAACTCCAAGTGCATGAGCCGCGTCACTTCTCCCATACGATACCTGTGTGATCAGCGCTCCCCTCACCAGAGTGGAATGCATCTTATTTCTTATACAGCTTTATCAAGACAAGGCACTTAGGCTCGTCCTACAACAACGTCCTGACACATTGTTATGATGGCTTCCATAGAGTCGAATGAGCAAAGGTTTCTGAAAGGTCGCACGAGTATGCCCCACGATCCATGAGCCCCCACATAAGCAACGCATGTATGCATACGCGCGTGCATGTCCCCAGAACGCGAGCCTCAGCCAGACATGTACCTCCCACGTGTACCCAAGCGTAACGGCGGGTGAGACTTGGTGGGTGTAGGTCAGCCGCCAGCCAGCCAGCAGGCACACTTGGTCAACCCGCCCACCTCTGGATGATGCTGGCCAGGCCCACACACCTCTCCCGCCCCGCCCACACTCGCTCCCCCTCCTCACAACAGCCACCCATCCCGCCCACACAGCTTCCCTTACCTCCCTCTCCGCCCATAAAAACTACTGGAGAACCCGCCCTCCCTCTGCCCCTCCACTCCCCTCATACAAGCACCTACATATTCACTGTCGGAGTCAGGCAGAGGAGTCCCGCCATCAAAGGCAACCCTACGTAAGGCCATGAACAGAGTGCTGACAGTCAACAGGAGTCCTGTCTCCCTAGGGCGAAATGCTGAGGCCGTCGTGGGAGCATTTCATTCTACGTCACAGCAGATCAATTGGAAAACGTACTCGCAAAACACAGCGAAGCGTCATTTTGTCATGACGTCACAAACACTGCCACTGGATGCATCATCATGCATGTACGTAACGCATGAGGCACCAGCCTGTGTAAAGCCATGAGATGAGGACGCCCCTGTCCACACCTTCCCCCGAGACTGGTGTGGTCCAAGTCATGGGTACAGCAGTGTTGTGCCCTGCAGAACGCGGCACTCCGCCACCCAACCATCCTTAACAGTGCCCTGCCTCGCCAACCACCACGCACAGATATACTAAAATAGTGCCATCCTACACTAAGCTTAAGGCCCTGTGAACCACACACCAGTATCGACAGCTGGGTTATGTAAGCACATGTTGAGGGGCAGGTTAGCGCCTGGCACGCCAGATGGCTCTGCCACACATCATTAACATTACAGACACGCGCGATCAAAATGCAAACAGATGGACTCATGCCTTTCGAGAGCAGGGCTGGAGAGGCAGAGCGAGAGCGAAGGACGCAGGGAGCGAGCCATGCAAAACTGAGTGAGTGTGCAAAGTTGAGAAACATGCAACATGTGTATGCAGGAAACAAGATAAGATAGGGAGACGCGTGTGGCTCTCAGACCATGAGAGAAACATGCCACTAACAATGACAGTGATGTACATGACTTACACGGATTGAGGCAGGAAGATGCAGAGGGAGGCAACGAGATACTGAAGAACAAGGTAGGGGCTCTGAGTTAAGGAAGACTATATTACCAGAAGCCATGAATAATCACCACCACCTTACAACTGGCTGTTAGGAAATAAGTCTCGAAAAGTGTGGGGTGGAGTGCACCTGGTAGTGGTAGGAGGGCGAGGCAATAGTGGAAGTCCTGGTGTTTGACAGGCTAGGCAAAACACTAGGGCACCACGATACACCCGATACAACTTGGATATGGCCGCAGGGCTGGGCTGGAAAGACTGGGAGACGATTAATGTGCCACTTATGGAACACGAGTGATGTGCTGGGGAGAAAGAATAAGACTTGTTGACAAGATACGCCTGGAAGTGAAACATCGAGGCTGAAGAGGAGGAAAAAAGACAATGGTTACAGCACAAGGCCGCAGGGCTGGGGAGACACATCAGGACTGGAAAGCGAAGATAAGCCTGGAAGTGATGATGTAATGCAGGAAAAGAAGGGAGACAACACACACCTGGAAGATATGGATGCGACGGCGAAGCCTGGTAGACGGAAGGAGACTAACATACGTCAGCGCCGGTAACAGAAACGAACGGGAAATTGATAAGAAAGTTTGCCTAATTGAAGGAGGCGATGCCGAGATTATAGGCTCGTCACGTTTATCTCTGTACCAGACTTGTTGCTCCTAGACGGTCCAAGGCTCCGGCAAAAGACCTGAAAGTCGTCAACGACTATCATTTTCTACAAAAGGTAATATTTCCAGACAAAAGTAGTCTGGACAACTAGTAACATCCCTGGCCAACGGAAGAGGAAAACGAGAGACAACAGAACAAAAACATATGATCAGCAACAGAACAAAGCAATATAGCGAAGAGGAGGTTCGACCAATGTTATCGGTGAGGGTCGCCACGGTACACGGGGGGAACACAGAGTGAGAGTGTGCTGGAATAACTGGAATGAGAGGCTTGCAACGCGGGTGAAGGACAGGCTCGACTGGAAACAATGAGGATGTGAAGAAATAATACAGCGGGAGGAGGATGGTGGGGGACCAGGAGACAGACGACGTATACAGCCAACGGGTAACATTAGACCTACTGGCCCGTGACGAGGTTACCTGCAGAACACAGGCGGAATCTAAGAAACGCGAGACAAGCCTTATAGAGCAGCGGGGCTGAGCACGACGCAGGCAAGACGTGTGAGGGATATCAGGCGAGGCACACACTGGGATGCCTCGGGGACTGAACACAACGACAGACACCAGCAGCAGGACGGGCAGGCGCTGCAAAATATAATCCCCTTCGTAACGGTTGGACACAACGTAACGGAAAGAGGCCCTAAAAAGCAGGAGTCGTGGCGAGTGACCAGGCTGGTGCGTGACCTTTCACCTAACAAGACCCGGACCAGACTGCCGCCTCCCACAGGCCACACCACCATATTCCACACCTGCTCCGTTCCCCACGATGGCCTCGGGTCAGCCATCACACTGGCAGCCAATCAGATTCCTGGCCCAGCGCTGGACAACAACACCGGCTTCCTAATTACATAATGCTAATGAAACCAGGTTATGAAAAGGCCCCGGGAAAGACAGATACAAGTAACTATGGCTTTTATGTCCATACTTCGTAAGGGCGCAAACGGCAAATCTCAACTGAAGCAGAGAGGATCTGCCTGGCCAGGGAAGACATGTACGAGGCGGGGATTCAATATTCTGGACCAATACAGTGCTAACTGGTGTGCAGTCTGGGGGAAGACAGTGCTAAGTCAGGACACCACGTACTGCAGATCGCTCCAGGCGAGGGAGGGCGAACGAGATGCCAGCACACCAGGTGATGCTGTTGTGCACAGGTGGGGGCAACACCGCGTTGGCAGTGATGTTCTGCAGGCGGCCGTGCCAACACAGTGCCGGCCCTCCCATCACGACGTTGACAACAGTAACGGGAGAGCACTGCCTAAGGTGTCTGTGCTCTGACCAGGCTCCTTTGGTAACGCCTCCCTGAAAACAACCCGTGCCAACGGCGGACAACATGAGCCTCAACCAGGGACACCGCTACACATGTAGGCAGCACAAAGACCCAGCAGGGAGGGTCCAGAGGAGGGCAACAAATTACGAGCTGGACAGGGAGAGGTTAGAGGCCACCTTAAATCTACCCACCTTGGAAGAAAGAAGAGTAATGTGTGATCTAATAACAACCTCTAAGTTGTTAAACCAGTCTGATCAAATCAACAATGAACGATTCATCGGAAGGAGGACGGACAAAGCAGCGAGAGGCCCTAAGCAAGTGTAGGCCATGACGACCTTGCCTACACCCACACCATTAAGAACATAAGAACATACGAAGTGGGGACACTGCAAGAGGCCTATTGCCCCATGCTAGGCAGGTCCTGAACCTTGCTGTCTAGTACCAGCACTACGACAGCACAACCACTACATCATCTGACAAAACCACTACACCACAACTACCAACATCTTCATCTCGCCACACACACACAAACCTCCCCTCCCTCAGCCCAAAACAGCACCAGGTAAGCATCTCAGAAGCGCCTCTCTAACTGCAGCAGGACCTCGGCTCTCGTCTGCATCCACTGTAGAGAAGCCAGGTTCTGGTGACACGCTCCAGTGTCACGAGGCGGGCAGATTCAGATCAGGTTCAGTAAGGAGTCAAGCCCTCCAGACCCAGCCACCCCTCCCTCTCTAGCCCCACCCACCCCGATCACCACTTTAGCTTTCATATTACCGACGAGACCCTCAGGAGCCGTGGTGGGGACACCTCAAACACTGCCAGTCCAACCCACAATATTTCTCCACGCACGCATGTATCCATGTAAATATGCATGAACGCATTTACACACACACAGGGAGGCAGACTAAAACAAACACAAACAAACAACTATAACAGTCACGTGCAGGTGATCGCTACAGTCTACGTGTGAGTAGCAGTATGGATGAGGTGTTGTTTGTGGGTCTGGGGTAGAGAGAGGTGCTGGTCACGGAGGGGCACCACCTACAGTGTGGCCTAACCTTCAACACCACCGCCAACACCTGCAAGGGAACCTCACTCCCGCCACCAGTCGCAGGAGGAAGTAGTAGCAGGAGCCGGCAGAGCACTCGCACTCTGACCTCAAAAGAAACTACTGCACGCACACTGAAGCATATCGTCAGTGTAGGGAGGAGGGAAGAGAGCAACAATCAGAGGGAGGCAGGCCGCTCACGGCTCTAAGAGAGGTGTGTCCGTCATGAGTCATATAATGCGACTGTCAAACTGAAAATTAGATCTCATGATAATGTTTTCTGCTTCTCTTAAGCCACTCTACAGTATCTTACCTAACGCTACAACCACGTCCAAGTTTGTTAGCGAGGAGCTCGCGGAACAACACCACAGATGCCTGCAGGTGCCTCACGTACACAAGGGATATTTATTCTACAAGTTCCTGAAGGTTTCAAGAGAGTTCCTCAACATTTCTAGTAACTTTTAGAAGCACAGTGACTAGTCTTGGCTTCACATGTTACTGTACCTGAGACGCCGTTTCCACAAGCGTTGTTTTGATGTGTACGTCTACCGCTGCAACAGATGTGGTGGACAACGAATCCACTAGTGTATAAATGGACGGAACCACGTGCTTCACAGGGATCTGTCAAGTCCTTCCTAACAAGTTATAAGACATCTAACTGACCCAATGTTATGTACAAAAGCCCCTAAATAGCGACAGGGAATCCCCAAGTGTGCAGCTCAGAGATCATGCTTTCCACCATTTCCTTTACATACAGTGTGACCCATATACAGTGTCTGTGCCGCACGGCCGGCCGGCTCAGACGCACACGCGACAGGAAGACTGGAGGAACTGACGTGCTAACAGGCCGGAGGCGGACCGACCGCTGCCGAGGGCTAACAGAAGTCTGTTACTCAAGCTTTAGGGACGCTTTATCGCAAGACACGGTTCACCGCCGTCGCCGGGCACCCAACAACGTCTGCCAGTCTTGCTGCGAACACAAGAGTAACACAAAAAAAGGGGGAAAAAAGCAAGAAAGTATCTGGCTGGCTGAAGAAAGCGGAGGGAGGAACTGCACCCGGTGAACTTGAACCGTGTGGGACGCCAACACCCCAGCCAGCGTCGCGCCCGCTACACACCCTCTCCGCTCCACAACTGAAACTCCGGACAATGATTTTGCGACCTTAATAGAGTCTTCCCCGACCAAAACCGAGGCATTGCCAACAGAGCAGACAAACCAACGACTATCAGAGTAATCCACATTCTGAGCAGGACCCGCCGCCCTCGCTCTCACACCAGCCCAGCCGACAAAAACGAGCGAAAGAGACAAAGGGCAGGAAGGAAGGAGGCTAATGCCGTGTGATGATATGCCGCCTCGCAGGTCACGGGACCACGCACCAGGTCAGGACACGGCCGCAGGCTCTCACTGGAGCATGCCCTGGGAACCTGCCGCAGGACACGTGCTGGTGATGCACGTCCTGGGAACCTGCCTCACAACGTTAATGAGGCACTCCTGAGGTCCTGCCTCATGACAAGTGATAGCGAAACAAGCGCTGGTGAGAGAGGGAGGACAGGACGCTTGAAACAACATCAAGCCATCCGGATCACAGAATAAGGCAGCACCTGTTCCGTCAAGTCTACTAAACTCAAACGTCTCAGTCTGTACACGACTCGGCTGTAACAGACTGATGCCAGTGACCACAACTCACAAACAACGCAAAATAGCTCAATACACAATTGGTGCAGCGGTTAGAGTTCCTGACCGTGACGCACTCGCGGACCGCCCAGGGTCGAGCACACAAGATCGAATCCTGGTTGCGGCAGTCGATCCACAGTCAATCTAGCTCTTCATCCATCCCTAGGGCTTGCTCGATAAAATGGGTACCTGGCTCAAGCTAAGATATATATATAAATATAGCGTTAATGAGATGGCCTTGATTCCAGGGCCTCAGTTCCCCGTGCCGCCTCAGCTGACAAAAAATAAAAAGAGGGTAAACTCGAGCAGTACAAACAAAACACAAGGTAAGGCAGCGAGCCCAAGGCCGGCAACGTAAGCTCGTCCGTCTGGTAATGAAGCAGCCAGAGACCATCAACGTGGCCGGGCCTCCGCCCACACCTCCTCCCGAGCACTAATCACCCGCTACTGTGTTACCGACGCACCATCGCACACAAAAAACAAACCCTATTTAGTTGAACAACAAGGGTGTGAAGAATGTGGGGCTATACCAGGAATAAACGTTTACGATGTTTATATCAAAACTTATTCTGCCACAACAGTTTTCACTAAATCTATTCATACAGAGCAGCATGGCAAATCACATCAACCTTACTACAGCTTTGTACTGTCGACACTTTGGCTGGGTCAAGGCATTAATACAATAAGGGTTTCTTTTTTAAACAAAGTTTGTATATAATGTACAGTAAGGTTCTTCCTGTGGAGATATCTCATTTACCCGACAAACACCCATGAAATAGCTGGACTAAGGCTCCATTAGCACATAAGACTAAGTGGGAGTTCACCTCAAGTGTAAACAGTTGAGTCTTACCTCGTCGTAAGAAACCTGATGTCTTCATGTGGGTGTCTACTGGTTAAAGCTTCGTGCATCAACTGGTTACGGTGAAGGTTGACACTTGTGCACTGGCGGCAGATGGTTCATCTCTGTATATTCCGGCTACAGAAGGACTCGGTGTAGAGGCAAAGGCGCTTCTACTGTGTGAACGACCTTGAGATACTTGATCTACGTCAACACTGGCAAGTGAGGCAGTGTTGCAAGACTGGGTTCCTAGGTCGGGCCCACCTTCCCCTGCTAATGAACCGCTGCTGCACCACCAAGTTGGGGAGAAGGGAAGCCAATCACTGGTCGACAGCGTGGGCCGAGAGGCGGGGTTGAAGCCTTTAAGTTTGTGGTAGATGCGGTGGACCGAGAGGATACTGGAGGCAGTGTTAAGCTGTGGTGGTGCAGGTATGGTCGGTGGTAGAAAGACTGACAGGGGAGGTGGTGCAGGTGTTGCCATGCCTGGCGGGTAACACCGGGACACAGGTATAGGCCTCCAGCAGCTACGCCACATGCAGAGCAGCTTTGCATGAAGAAAGGCGTCAAAAACCCCCCTTTTCTCAGTTCTCTCTATATTACAATTAGGGCCCGGCCTTGATGTGGACTTTTGTCCGTGACTG
>JAUUDW010278067.1:0-13736 GCA_032361385.1 Panulirus guttatus | reverse complement strand
CTCACAGTGACCCCCAGATGTGTCACAAAGTCTCTTTTCCCAGCCCAGTGCTCAAAGAAGGAGTCAGAGCTCTTCAGTTCTCAGTTTCAAGGTTGTTCATTGTTTCTTATCTATAAAATTCTTTCTCCTGTCCAGCCAAGATCTGCTCAGCAGGACAGACAGAGGCACTCTGCCTGCCACTGGGGTGGTGTTATCTTTTTATACTAAAAACTACGTGTACATTATTTACCATAACTTCCCAATCCCCATCACCTGTGTTAGACAGTGAGCTTCTACTCTAAACCTATCTAAAAGTGCCAACATCACAGCAGCAGGTGGAGGTCAAGAAGAAGAAGGAGAAAGACTGGACATGCCCAGATCCCTCCATCTTGCCCCCTGAACCCCCACTCTAAAAACCCCAAAAATCTGTTTTTCACCCCATGACACCCTCCCTTCTCGATTTCCTACCCCAGGGCCACTTCTGGCCGTCCCCACACCCTTTTTAAACTGGGTAGCAAGGAGTGGAGGCAAGAGAAAGGGGTGGGTGGGGGAGTTTATATGGCCCTCTCCTCTACCCCCATATAACAGTCCACCCCACCGCCGCCTTCCCCTCCCCCAGGGCCACATTCCTGTGCACCCTGCAAGCTCCCACCCGACCAGACTAATTCTTTCTCTCACGCACACCGTTACCCACAAACCCCCCAACAGCCATTATATGTAATAGGGTCGTCGAGGGAAAGTGAAAAAAAATGGCTGCATAGGGGTTTGGTCCGCTTTAGAAATGGGAAATAGGGTTGTACAGCTTCAGGGTTTTTTCTGAATGGAGTGCACGTGTGGGTGGCTTGCTGGCTTTTATTTGTTATTTTGGTGTCGTAATCATAAACCCAAGACAAGCTGAGGGTCTTTACGTAACAGTTATTTTCTTTTTCTTTGTTCGGGGAAGGAAGTTAGCTTTTTGGTGAAGCATTGTTCAGCCCACATCTCCACAACTCCACACACACGACACCCCAGTCACAAGCAAGTAACACAAATAACACAAGCACCGCCTTAAGACGTCAGCCATATTTCTCATACCACACAACACAGTTTGACACTTTCATGCAAAACACAGCACCTCCTCCATCACCATACTACTACACCAGCCACTCGAACAACCAAGTCATTACCACATCTAACACAGCATCATTCCTCAACACAAACGCTACTCGACACCATCCTTGCCAACACTCCACACGCGGGAAAACATAATGATGTATTGTTGCATAATACCTGACGAACAACTTTCCTTTCAGTGATGATCATATGAGGAAAAAAATCATTGCCCAAGCACAAATGGAATGTAGAGAAAGAGAGGGTGAGATTGTGTTCGGCATATGAGAAAAATGGACTCGTTCTATCTAACACTGATACAGTCACAGGTGCGCGAATCAAAGCACTCGGAACGAAGACCAATATTCTGAGATACTAAGTTCTTCAGCTCGACGGTGCGACCATTAAGCACGAAGAAACGACCCTTGGGTATGTATAACAGCCTCCTTCTTGAGCCAGACCCTTATGACTGATGAGGTTTGAGAAAAACAAAAGAGAAAATATCAAAGCAGCTGATGCAAGTTCTTGGAAATGGTCCACACGTTCCAGGCAAAGCCGAAGAAGACTTGCCCCAGCGACCCGTCTCCCCTCACCGCCTCCCACCCATACCAGCGACCCTCACACCACCGCCCGTCATCCGCTACTGCACTCCATTCTCCCGGTCACACAACTTCCCTCCCTGCCTTGCCTTGCCTACCTACCTAGTGACCCCTTCTCCACGGGGCGTAGCTCCTCCCTCTGCTGGTGCAGGAACCTCCCACTTCCAGGTTGCCAAAGCTGCAAGGCCCCGCCAAGATGGTAGGGCGTCTCATTTCCTCTATTCCTCCCCAGCCAGACAGTTAGCTGGCGCACACGCTCGCTCGCTCGCTCGCTACCCTCCAGCGATCCCGCGGCCAGTGCAAGGCACCAAACTCGGGTCGATCGCCCCCTGCCTCTCTCTATAACTCCCAACGTAACCAAGTTACTCGGAATTTTGTTCATTTCCCCTGTGGACTCGACTCTCGTGGATTTTTTGTCACCAGCGAAAGCTATAGCGAGGTTTACGTGAAGGTACGTCAGTGATTTTAATGCACCAGATAGTTCTTTATGTCTTAGAAACCACAGATGAAGAGCCACTTAGAGGAATTTATGTCGCAAAATGAAAAGCGTGTGTGTGTGTGTGCGTGTGTGTGTGTGTGTTTGTGTGTGTGTTGTGTGTGTGTGTGTGCTGTAAACCAGCCTTCGAAGAGTGTATACCTACACGAGGTTTAAATGTTCTCGAGTGAGCTGTGTATCGTAAACTGTGTACCTTACGGCTGACCAAGTGTGGTTTACAGTAAATAAGGATCCCGTACGATCTCTCCTCTCTTGCGGGGAAAAATAAAACCACGTCAACGACGGGGAAAATAAGACCACGTCAACGACGGGGAAAATAAGACCACGTAAATCACAACAATAAGACCACGTCAATGACGGGGGTGGAAACATAAGGGTAGGTCAATTTGAGCGAAATCAATTGGGTGATCCAGCTCTAGTGTGACGCCCTGCGTTTAGAAAACGCTACTCAGTAAACACAATCGCTAGAGAGTGAAACCAGTGAAGATAACGAACGAACGCAAAGACAACAACACCTCCATCAAGACGTAATTGTGGAACTCACTCACACCTTCCCTTGTCTTTGAAGCCATCTGCATCTTTTTATGGCTCGTTAATGACCGAGTGGAGGAATTCGAAGCCTCGTAATCTCATACGCTGGCCAGGTTGATAATTAGGATTCGTCCGATCAAGTTCTCCAAGAACGAAAAGATCAACACCTACTTGTCCTCTCCGTTGTGTTCCCAGGTCCCCATCTCGTCTGTGAATCTCCGGGAATATTTCTAAATGGGTTTCCCATCTTCTCTTACACCTCCTCTTCCACCTTCATCTCTATCATCTATTTTTCCTCTCGGTTCTGATGGCCGGGCTTGGAGTACACCGCGTTATCCTTGCCTCCACCTACCTATTCGGCTGGGCCCCGGTCGTTATCATCATCGTATGTCACCCGTCGTCCATAGACAATTAGTCCTATTGTCCGGAGCCCCTTCCTGGCCCGCTTGACATTCGTTCGCTTGTCCAAGTTCCCTGCTGTCTCATCAAACATTCGCACTGTCGTCCAAGCTCGTTTCTGTCTCACTAAACATTCGCATTACTGTCCAGGTTCATTTCTCTCTGACAGATATTTGCACCAATATCCAGGTTCAGTCACCGTTGAGGATTTCTGTCACTGGTAAGCACACTTTTAAATCACTGATAATTTGAACCATCGTCTATGCTCGCTCACTCTACACTCAAGGTAATTTGCACGATCCTCATAACCTAACATTTGATACGACATCACGAGCCCGCTCCCAGTTATTGTAAAATCTTACCCTCATTTAATCTCGATGATAATTTGTGCCGTTATATAATCTCATATTTGGCCCACTTAATACCCGTACCTCTTCCCATCTTCATCTAACTTGTCCACAAAAAATTTTCACCATTGTCGAAGTTACGTAACAAGTTGTATGAACAAACTCTCGAACTCACTAACAATGTGTACCACAATCCAACTTCGTTCACAGAAAACCTTGTACCATTCTGCAGCCTCACGTGTTCATATCTGAAGCCTGGGTTGGTACAGATGTGGGTGAACGAAGGCGAGGTCATTCAGAATGAGATGCGAAGGGTTGCAAGGCGAAGAGATGAGAAATGTCTCATCCAAAAGGCACCGACTGTAGACTGTAAGATCACTTGTGTTAACCAATAAGACTGTGACTCGAATAGGGAGAGATGAATTCCCGTGGAACAGGTGGGAGGGATTGGGAATGAAATGAAACGGAAAAGGACACGTAGATGTAAATGACCACAGAAATGATGGGAAGGATTAAACTTGCAAGAAGTATAAAGACACGAGAGAGACAAGGAAGGCCACGTGGAGGACAGTGAGTACCGAAGGTCATGTGGAAATGTACAAATACATTTTGGAAAAAGATCGAGATGGAGAAGCAAGACGAGGAACGAAAAGATCGAGAGATTATGCCTCGTAAATACCGTTACGGAAACTAGTTGGTGAAATGTCTCAGGAGGTTGGGTCTGGAAGTGGATAAACTGCACGGAATGAGAGAAAGTAACAGCCCATACTAACGGCAGGACGACCAGATTTCATGGAAAATCTGGAGGATGAATTTGCTGGACTGTGTGTGCAGTGGAGCATCGGGAGCATGACCGTGGCTCATGTTGGAGGAGCGTCGTCGAGAAATGGCGGGAAAAGGAAAAATTGTGCGTTTTGTGAAAGCGAAAGTGTTTGGGACGAACGCCAAGATCACTGAATGGGACTCGTTCATTATGTATGCAAGGAGGCTGGGAGAATCGAGATAATTACCAATGGGGCACTGACAGGTAAACATGAGCTGATTATGGAAGGGCGTGGCTCGGGGTGCAGCGCACATTCACTCCAAAAAAAGAGAAGGAAAAAAAAAAAACTGTGATGAACAGAAAAAAAGCCCAGATCGACTTTATATACAACGTTTATGGGCTTGGAGAAGTATATGTTCCAGCTGCCAGGAAGGGATTGTGATAAGTGCCAACATTTATGGTGTCGTGTGAGCCTGCTGGACACAGCGAAGGGCATCACAGAGAGAGACAGACTGGGTCATGGGCATTCGTCAGATCGGCTGCAAAAAATATAATCGAGGGACGTTTGAAGTGTTCAGGATGTGAACAATGGAACTTTGCTTTGAGACTTCACGGAAGCGACACGTGCAGGAGGAGTATGACCAGAAATTAATAAGAAAATGGAACACAGACAGAAAACAGACCTTTGGATAATATCGATGCCGCCTGTGACAATGGAAGAAATCCGAGACGCAAGATATAACATACGATAACAGGAGTAGTGCCTTGGAAGCTTTGTGTAACGAAACAGACGCAAATAATGCCAGTCGTGTACCAGAACGAAGTATATCTTGTCAGACCTATTCTTGAACGTATTTATGGTGCCGCTTTCATCATCTATTCTAACTGGCAAGCAATCCCGTATGTTAGCAGTGTTCTTGAAGAACAGGGGCTTGGCCTCATTTTAACCAAAACGTTTGCCCACGAGTATCCATTAGCGCGAGTAGAATCAGTCTAATGCAGCCTTAAATGGAATCTTAGCTAGATCAGCTTAGCCTTTGTTTGTCGAGCAAGTCTGCTTGAAATCACTACTTTTTTTTCTTAGAGATAGATAAGTCGTGCTGTCTGTTTTCATTGGATTTGTCTCTCACTCTGGGAATCATCTTGAGAGCTAGCCTCTGCGATCCTGTATAAATAATTTCTTTTAAAAGTGTGACCAGAGGTGAACGCAATGTTCCGGACGAGAACGCACCAGCGAGCTGTGAAGAGGGAGGATTAATTTCTTAAAAGCAATTCGAACGCCTCGTGTCATGAAGCCAAGAAATTTTCTTTTGTGCATCGTCTATACTTCTGCGCGCTGCTTACTTTGGCTTAAGGTCGCTAGAAACTATTTTCGCTCAAGTTGTCTTTTCCTCATTAACCTTTTAGAGCTCAACGGAATTCGTACTAAAACATGCCCTCTGGTTTTTGCTACTGCTGCGTGTGTGTGTGTGTGTTTGTGTGTGTGTGTGTGTGTGTATATATCTTTTGCACGAATTGGCATTATAATCTATTTGCCACCTGTAATCCCACTCCATTAGACTCTCGATATCAGTCTAAATGCGCAGACATTTCGTTTATGTTTTGTTTCCCCTTCTTGATATCGTCTGTGAGTCCATTACCAGTGTGTTTGATATAGATGAGAACCGGTTCCTTCCAAGAGACTTGCATACCTCAGCGGCGCTCCTGTTACTCCTAGGAGTCCTGAGATTGTTCATCATTTTGTTCGGGGCTCGTCGACCAAATTTTTAAACCGTGGAGGCGCAGCGCCATTTATATAAAAGTATCTCGACTTTCGCTAGTGTTCTCTGATGAGATGAGGGTTTTATCGGATGCACTTAACGTAGAATCAAAGTGGATGTCATAATCACTTTGCCGTCATCAAGACTGAAGATTATGGTGTGAAATGTAACGGGTTCCTCAAAGGCATGAACAGTTCTTTTAAAAAAGAACCACGTTGACCATTGTTCAGTATGGGGGTGATCCTCGCTTGGCTGGTTGTTGCCTTAAAATTGCCAACCATGAACTTTGAGCTCATTGGGCGATCAGTTCCAGGCGGAGAATCACTACGGCCTTTGAATATTGTTGTTACATTGGCAAATATTCCCTGATGAGCGTTTACTGAACAGAACCGTCGAAGGATTAATTCATCTCATTTCCAGCCTAACAGCTCCTGCGGTTTTGTTTACATTGATTCTGTTTTGTGCCGATGAATATATCATGAAAGTTCAAAAGTTCATGGCAATAACTTACTGACGGTGTGTGTGTGTGTGTGTGTTTGTGGGGGGGGGGGTTGTCTGTGTTTTCGGCGCAGTGCACGTGACAGCAAGAAAATGGATGTGGACGAATGGGGCTTTTTCTTTCTCTGTTCCTAGCGCTACCTCGCTAAAGCGGGAAACAGCGAACATGTATGAGAGAGAGTGAAGAAGGCTGTCTCTCTGATTATTGTTCTTACTGACTCTTTTTTGTGCTATTTCTTAGGCAACGGGAAGTTCTTCATTTCACGGTTCCATCACTGTAGCTTAGCTCTGGAAAATGACCGTCTGCCAGACATTGGCTTATATCGTGATCCTTCTACTTTGAAAGTCTTACTGAAGCTTTTCCAGTCTCCGTCCATGCAAAATTCATGGACGATATCGTACCAAATTTGCTTGTCAATAG
Organism: Panulirus guttatus; assembly: GCA_032361385.1. Classification (NCBI taxonomy): domain Eukaryota; kingdom Metazoa; phylum Arthropoda; class Malacostraca; order Decapoda; family Palinuridae; genus Panulirus; species Panulirus guttatus. The sequence goes on along the minus strand of JAUUDW010278067.1, from coordinate 6,854 downwards.
CAATGAGATTATCAAAATTTGCAAGTCTGAACTTTGGTATCCGCTCGCCACTAAGTGCTGACCAGTATCACAATCTCGTTGGCGATCACTTGTACCAAAACTTCTCGGTGAATTGTATTACAGCACTATTAAGTAAGTTTAAGGCACACCGCACGCACGGAGCTGTTGAGAAAGGGATAACTCCATCTTAGATATGTGTTAAAATCTCCCACAATAACCGAATCATTTTCACTATCAAGTCTTGTTATCTGTTCGTAATGGCTTTCATCTAACTCTGGCATCTCCGAGGAAGGGTGAGGGTGTGGCTAGATAAACATGTATAATTGCCGTCACTATAAATCATCTGGTTATAAAGAGCCTCAATGCACATAAAAGGTGTTTGGGGCAAAATTATTCTATGGAATACATCACTAAGTCTTGCATCCCCCCCAAAATTACATGTAAAATACTCAGACATCTGTATTAATTCTCGAATTTACAGTTTACAGAAATAACAGATAACTGAAAAGAATAACCAGTTGGCATGGCATTCAATTGTTGCTTTAATTGCGTTATATTTTACATAGCCTCATAAAATTACTTGTTCTCTTCAGCGTGTCTGAATGAAATGCAGGAACCAGCGAGGCGTTGACCTCTTTTTCTTTGGGCAGGTGGAGGGATTTTGGAATTCAGAGAGCCATAACACGAGATCGTAAAGCCATTATTACCTCCACGTTTTACAGAGCAAGAGCAAGACAACACTTCCCCCTTCTCCACACATTTTCCAGAGCTCTCTCTTTCTTCCTTTCACTTCCTTCATTTCATTCACTCATCGGGCGGCGGTTTTCGGTCACTCGTTTCACTCTCATCTACAGCACTCAACTTCCTGACTCTGACTCACTCTTCTCATACGTTTGACTCCGATAACTCATGACACTCAGTCTCATGTTCACTCAACAGACTCACTCACTCATTCATCTCCACCAGTTTCCCTTATGCAGTCACTCCACCTCCACATCCATTTCTCTTACTCCATACCTAATGCCCAACCCTAACCACTCCACTCCACTCCACTCCACTTGTTCACACATCATACACCTCCCTCACTCCCTCTCCCTTCCTCGCGCTGCTGTAAGAGAACGAGTCACATCCTGCCCACTACCTTAACCTTGGGTCGAACAGACAACTGCCTCTCGAAGGCCTTCATTTCACCGTTGACTCAGACAGCACTGATACCCCTGTCCCCACAGCCTACTCATAATGTATACAAGACCCAAGCTGGGATATGCTTCTCAAGTCTGAGCAACTTCTGAAATAAAAAAAAAGGCTTAAAGGACTAATAGAGATCCAAAGGAGGGCAACAAAGATGGTTCATGCGAAAGAGAGATGCTGAGTTACAGTGAGAAGCTGGAGGCCAAAGACTTGTCTACTAAGAATAAGAGAAGAGTAAGAGGAGACTTGATCACAACTAAATATCTAAATCAGTTTGCTGGTGTCAGCAGTGAGCAGTTCTTCGAGAGGTTCAAAGGTACAGCAACCAGAGGCCATAACAAGAAACTCAGCAAGAATCTTGTAAGATAAGATATCAAGACATTAAGATAACATATCTAGAAGTTTCAAAAGTCTCTTGATAGTAAGGAGAGTTCAAGAGATACTGCCCCATGAGTGTAGAACTCCCTCCCCGTACTGCCAAGATAGATGTTGCAGGCGTCCGTCCTTCCTTAAAGGTTGCTCGACGAACGGGGCACCTGGCCGAGTCTGTGTCAGTGTTTGTAAATGCACACACACAGGAGTAAAGACATGGTACAAATAAGGCTACGAGACGGGGCAACACGAGTGTAAAACTCACCCAGGTAAAGCAAAAGTAGCAATCCCTCCCTGACACACACACACACACACACACACCAACACACATGAGTGTATCCACAAGCCACAGCTCAACAGGAGCAGTTTCCTCCGTCCCACACTCACCCTAACATGTCCACCGACGCGCTGCTGCTGGCCATTAAGAACTGGGTTATCCTCCAGATTAAGGTCCGTCCTCGGCCTTTGCCCATCGCAGACGGAATAAACCTCCTGACTACATCCATGTGACGTCCTTAACCCCACCCGCTCGCCTCCAGAGATCAGGGGTTGTGTGTAGCACCTCCCACAATTAATCGTTCATCCAGTTTATCGTCGGAGACTTACTTTCATCGTCGCTTTTTTATCTAAGTCAACTGAGGAGTTGCACAAAGGCCTGTGAGGCTGGGGGAACCCTAATGAATCCAGTACTGCGGACTTTTCTTGAGGCAAAAATGGTCCGCTTAAACCCGTTCGTTGGATTCCACTCCACTAAAGGTTAGAAAATAGGTAGACACCCTTGAGCAAGACAGTACGACCCATGACAGACGGTACGACCCATGACAGACGGCACGACCCATGAAAGACGGCACGACCCATGAACGCAGTGGTTTACGACCCCTGAGCACGTCGGTACCGCCCATGAAAACAGTGGTTTACGATCAATTATTAGAATGACGGTACCGCCCATGAACGCAGTGGTTCACGACCCCTGATCACGACGGTACCACTCATGAACACAGCGGTTTACGATCACTGAGGACGGCGGTACGACCCTTGGGCATGTTGGCCTGGCTACCACATGATGCCAAAGGTGAGGCCCCGACCTGCTCGGTGGGGTTTGATATTCACCAATTCCGAGCATGATGCACAGAGGACACAGGCCTGACAGCCTTGGGACCTAATGACCATCGGGGTGCTGACCAAAATCTTAATATTTAGTGCTCATTGTCCTGACGTCGCTGACCCCTTTATCCACCACCTGGATGCTCTGCCGACACTGGCTGACGGCCTTTACCACTCACTCAGTCTTCATCACCAGACGAGTGCAGAGAGGCTGTATTTACCACACCCTCACTGCAAGAACAAAATGTAATAATACTTTCTCGGTCTTGTTCTGCAGCCAACCTTCCCCTTCCTCAGGGCAATGTGGGATTAAGAAGCAACGAAGTTTTTCGCGGCTTCTCCCAAATATTCACTCCACTGCACAACAACCAGATCCAAAAGGAAATGAGCCAAAGGCAAAGAGAATTTGGAATTTCAGCAAAATGTCCGTTAATTCTTTGAGGAATTATTCTTGTCAATGTCCCTTGTAACTGTTCTCTAGTAGAATTATATGTGATCATTTTTTTTCTCTCTCTTTTAGTTTCAGATATAAATCCCGGGCATGTCGGGGGTACCTGGAGGATGGGAACGAGTGGCTGCCTGCGCGTGTCTGCTGCTGGCCCTCGTTCATATCCCTCTGGTGACTGGTTTTGGCATACCCAAGTTCCTGGAATTTGGAGAATGTCCGCATATCAAGATCGACCCTAACACCAATTTTGAAAGGGTAAGTTTTCGTGGTCCTCTTTGTTTCAATGGGCTCGAGTATGCTAGTGGATGTGGTTTAGGTGCCTTTCTCCAGTATCCGGGAAAACGAAATGGTTATATATGTCTGTAGTGTTTGTGTATGTGTGGCTGTTTCATGGGTGGACTTGGCTAGGGTTTGAAGTGTGTTGGAGTAAACACGGGGTCAGAATTAAAGTTAAGGTTGTAAATGGAGTTAGAGAAGAGGTAGAACTGAGGTTAGGGGTTGAGGTGGGTCTGAGGTTGGTGCTCAGACTGGGGTGGGGTTGGTCCTGGGACTAAGATCGTAGCTAGGCTGGGGGTTAAGAATGGAGATAGGGTCAGAAGGAATTAGAACAGGGTTGGCGGTCGGGTTTGAGGAAGGAGCTATGGCTGTAATAGGGTTTGAAGATGGATGAATAAAAAAGAAAAACCAATCTCTATGATCACGAAAATGTCCGTCTTTACAGTAAACAGTTTCCCTAAAATCTAAATGAAACAAAAACAGATTGATATGTGAAATTAAACTTACACTGAAAAGCCAAAAAAACGCAATAAATGATGACGTGAATGAATTTTTAAATCTAAATGTGAATAAGTGAACAAAATGAAAAATAGGAGAATTAATCACTTTCACTCTCAGTACCGCCTCTCATATCGTGCCACTTGGTGACGACGCAAGGGAAAGTGAAGATGATTCTGGTAACCGAAGAAATATATTTTTACGAAGACGTGAAAGACAATTCGGCCGTTATATAACGGTCTTTATCAACCGTTAGACGCAACTGACCTTTATTGGCCGAACCCAAAACAGGACCAAACAAGAGCCATGAGTATACAAGGCACTTCATCTGGGCAGCTTAAGATCATTGGATAATCTAGTATAACTAATAACTACCATGATGGACTTAATGAGTATAGTTGATAATTACCATGATGGACTTAATTAGCATAACTAATAACTACCATGATGGACTTTAGTATTACTAATAACAACCATGATGGACTTAATTAATATAACTAATAACTACCATGATGGACTTGATTAATATAATCATTAATTACCAGGACGGACTTAATTCGTATAACTAATAACTACCATGATGGACTTAATTAGTATTACTAATAACTACCATGATGGACATAATTAGTATAACTAATAACTACTATGATGGACTTAATTTGGCTCCAGATTCAACTTTGTCTACAGGATGAAATTATAGCAACAGATGAGATATACTGAACATATCTGAAACGTACACACACACACGAGATGAGTGTGTGTGTGTGTGTTTAGGTAGATAGGTAGGTTAGCGAGGACGACGCAGTGAGCCATCACTAGAATAACTGTCAGGTTCCCCTCCCTGGCCCAGGCTGCTGTCTTTTCCGTCTTCGTCATAAACAATTGGATTATTCGCATTAGTCTACAATTACACACTTTTTCCATCTTACACATAACACCTGAAATGTAAATCACACGACTCTTTATCAAGCGAAAACTATCCTGAGGTGAGTGCTACGCGCTTGAAAGGAACGAGTGGAGCAAAATAAGAAAGGGACGATCAAAAAAAGAAATTGAAGAGAAAATATTATAGACAAGGCAGGAGAAAATCCAAAACTTTACCATAAATCTGTCAGCAATAAACAGTCATATAATGAGCAATTAATCAAGCCAAGGAACTCGTAAGGAAGAGTTATGGAGAATGATATAAAATTACGTATGTGAGGAGCTGAATGACAAGTTTGGAAAATGCTTTCGTAGTGGAAGACACTATAGCCCTAGTACCACTGAGACGGAATGGGAGGGAGGTCTTGGATGGCACAGAAATAAACACTATTGGGTCTTGATCCACATAAATCTCATGGTCCTGATGAAATTTCACCCTACGTGTTGAAGGTCTGTACAGATATACTTGAATGATCACTTTTTATTATGTTCAACTTGTCGCTGGAGGAAGGTAAAGTGCCAAGGGACTGAAGGAGGGCAAACGTCGTGCCTTTCTTTAAGAAAGGAGACCGGGAGGAGGCGCTGCACAACAGACCGGTCTCCCTGATTTGAATGGTCTATAAAGTACTGGAAAAGATTACCAGAAACCGCATTAAAAGCAAGAAGGATTGCATAACCTTACAAAGGGACCTAATGAGACTCCAGACTTAATCTGATTCATGGTTGATGAAATTCAACTCGAGTACATGCGAAGTTGTAGGGATGGGGCACAGTGAAAGGCCTCCTTATCAGTATTGTCTTAGTAGGAAATAAGCTGCAGGAATGTATGTGCGAAATGGAATTGGGAGTCGACATCGTTCCAAAACTATTTCCAGAGTCTAACCTTAAAGAGATTTGTTATGTTGACAGACTGTCTGTTGGCAAATAGTAGAGTGGTATTTAAGGTCATGGATAAGGAAGTATTCAGCTATTTGTTCTCATCTTACATTTGGCCACAACTACAACATATTTCTGATGTTTGGTCACCGCAGTCAAAGAGACACGAAGGACTAATAGAGAAAGGACAGAGGAGGTCAACAAGGATGGTCACAGAATTGAGGGAGCCGAGTAACTTAATTTTGTCCAATATAATGAAGAGTAAAGGGAGACCTGATCACAACCTTTAAGATTTTAAATCAGTCTTCAATAATTCTTTGAAAGATGTGAGGCTAGAACAATCAGAATCCATAATCTGAAATGCCGCAAAAACATCTTGCCAGAAAAAATATAATAAGGGATTACTTTTACAGCACAAGAGTGCTGGATGACTGAAACAGACCGAGTGATGAGACTGTAAGTGCAGACTAACATTCAGAGTTCTAAAAATTTGTATGACAGAAGAAAAAGTTCAAGCTATGGAACCCCACGAGCGTAGAACAGTGTACAGAAGTATAAAAAGTTGTTAAGGCTGCACGCTCTTCCCTTTGAGGTTGGTCGGTAAATCGCTACCGTAAGCTGGCGGGAGTTACACACAGGGAGAGGTGACCCGATAACCTCACCCAACCCCCACACTGCGCGACGCTCTGAGGACAATGTGTCGACCACTCCATCAGTTTAAAGGCTTATCACGCATCCTGTTTAAATGTCCTTGGGTGAGCAGGGTTTAAATGTCCGCTGTGGGATGGTTGCTCGGTTGGTTATTTTGGGGCTTTTTTAGTCCTGTTGATTCCCAGAGGTAGTAAAGCCATCAACGTCAAGTCATAACTACCAATCGAAAAGTTTTGAATACCTTTTCCAACTGTTCAAAATACTATTCCAAGACCATACTGTAAATACCCTCTGGGCCGCAAACCTCACCTTACTATAAACTGGACATATAAGAGTGTGGGATTTTAATCCCATTCGTTCACCAGCTTTACAACAACGGTGTCCCTCAAGGGTCTGTACTGTCGCCAACACTTTTTCTCCTTTTCTTCAACGAGTTGCTCTCTTCCACAAGTAACCCAATGCACTCATACGCTGATGACTCAACACTGCATTCATCCACATCCTTCAATTCTGC
>JAUUDW010277956.1:0-15766 GCA_032361385.1 Panulirus guttatus | reverse complement strand
GGATGAAAGTGTAGGGTACTAAAAGTTAAAAAAAAGTCAGGTATATCTTTCTAGCCTGAGAAATTATCATCAAGATAATGGCGAAGTCTCTTTATTGCTATACATATATCTTAAGAAAAATGTGTTCTACAAAGAGGAAATATGATTATAAATGATGATGGATGAATTACATAATTACTCTCATCTAAACACAAGACAGACAGCTGTAGAATTATGAAGAACATCAGCTCATTGCTTGAGAGTCAGCACACTGCTGACGCCAGTCAGGTCTTATACCCTAGTCTCACTTGAGCAGTTCATTTTAACCCTTTTGTTGGTTGAAGCGTAGATAACTGACCACATGGGGATTGGAAGAGCAGACAGCGAATGAGTAGCACGTACAGGGCTGACTACAAGTGATTGGAAGAGCAGAGGGTGATTAGCTGGCGTACACATTGCTAAACACAAGTGATTGGAAGAGCAGGGAGTGATTAGTTGGCACACAATTGACTGAGCACAGGTGATTAGAGTAGGCATGATAGATTACCACAGACATGACTGCTCACAAGTGATTGGAAGAGCAGACAGTGATTGGTTCACACGTACATAGCTAATCCCGGGGTCTCTGACAACGCAACCGGTCTAGAAGGCAAGACCCATTTCCTTGGCCGTGTGCAATATGGGTAGGCCGGAGAGGCCCCTGCGGTAAACATGACGCGTTGGCGATCTCAAGATTCGCCGCTGTTGCTGCTCTAATTTCTGGCGATCGGCCGCCTCCTCCTTCTCGCTGGTGAGGAAGAAAAGCGACCACGCCCTCTTGATCTGCGAGCGCCCTCGCTGGCCGTCGGGGGAGACGGGCGAGGCGAGAACGGCGTCGCAGTCGGGGAGCTGGACCGACGGAGGGTTCGACAGCGACAGAAGGTTCGCCATGGCGAAGGTTCGGTCGTAAACGTCCTGCTCGTAGCACCGGTCGCTGGACCGGCTCAGACGGAGGGTTAGGGCCTTGCTCTTGCTGGCGTGGAGTCGGGATCTGTCGGGAGAGCGGTCCTGCCGCCCGCCCGACGTCTCGGCGCAGTCGGGTGAGTTTTCCACGGTTATGGCGGGGGAGTCGAAGCTCGGAGGGGCACTACTGCTGCTGGAGTCCTCTGCGCCGCGTCCCTGCTTCTCGGCCTTGTGGCTGGTGCAGTCAGCGATGGCTTTTGGAGGGGCCTTCTGTCCCGCTGGTGACTTCGGGGTCTTCGGGTGCTTGGCCGATGCCTGGAGACGTCCCTCAGAGGAGGTGTCTCCCCCGCTCTCCTTGTCCCTCTCTCCCGACGTCACCCGGGAGCGGCCGACGTCGACGCTGCTCCTCTGCCTAAGTCGGGCTGGTATCTTGATCCGGTAGTTCTCGCAGTTCGGGTGCGTGAAGCGACGCAACTTCTGCGTGATCTTCTTGGTCGCCATCCCTCTGGCCGCGAAGTCAGAAGACGTCGTGCTCCTGCCTCGTCAAACTAAGATGCTATCAACGGCAGTTTTGGCGTTGGACGAATGACTAGATCTTCGCTCTATGATCTCGAGCGTCCAGGTAAACCCTCACAGAGAGAGAGAGAGAAAGAGAGGGAGGGAGAGCAGTCGGGAGTGGAGCAGTGTGTGTGTGTGTGTGTGTCGGGCGACGCAAGCGACACGCCCCTTTATAAGCGGGCGAAAGCGGGGCGCGTCACTCGCGCCTCCAGCAGGATGCCCGTGTCCCTGCACCCGGAGATGTGCAGATGAGGTTACGCTTAGTGGTGGGACGTAAGAGGAAGCCCGGGGAATGCAATTTGTGCGGAGGGTGAGCCGGCAACGACATCTATCTTACGACACCCGAACCATACGACACCCGGACTATACGACACCCGGACCATACGACACCCGGACCATACGGCACCCGGACCATACGACATCCGTACCATACGACACCCGGACCATACGACACCCGTACCATACGACACCCGGACCATACGACATCCAAATCATACGACAACCGGACCATGCGACATCCGTATCATACGACACCAGGACCATACGACACCCCTACCATACGACACACCACCGTACCATACTCGCAAAATGCAACAAACGTATTAGACAACACAACCCGCTCAGAATATACCTACCACGCAAGGCAAACCAGGCAAAGGACTCATTATACAACACTGAATACAATACACGCAAACAGTACAATTGAGAGAGAGAGAGAGAGAGAGAGAGAGAGAGAGAGACTCATCGTCGATGCCACAGGGTGAGATAATCATCATACGCCTGGTAGTGCAGTTGCATGGTGACTGGTCGGGACCCCCAGTATACGTAACATCTGGTTGAAATTCTCGTACTGCTCTCAGGCCAGGAGATGTCTCCCTTGTTCTCCATTAAGCTTATCTTATGACCTATTTCACCCTTCCTAGTCAGCAAAATATTCCTTAATGGTTGCCTCTCCTCCTTAATTCACCCTTATGTGAAACTCTTCGGCCAATAAAGCGACCTAGTTAACACAAAAAGTTAATAAATGAAATTAAAATCTTGGACGAATTTAAGACCTGTTCAACCTATCTTCGTCTCACGTTCGACACGATTAAGTTTTCTCTAATCACGACATCTTAAAAAACGTGATGCGTAATTTCTGTATTCCATACAAATAATATCCTTCTTCCCCTCCCTCCTTTTTCTCTTTCCATCTATCTTTTGTTCCGGTTCCCGAAACTACATCTCGGGCCTTGGCATCAATGAGGTCGCGTCGGGGAACGTGTTAACTTGCCGAGGTTGGTTTATGCAAGTTAGCAACAGGAAAACACAATGTCCTTGAAGCTGCCAACCCTTCTTGGTCGTGTTATCGCCCCATATCCTGCTACCGCTGGGGGTGGTGCCCCACTGGCTAGTGACATGATACCACTGGTAACGCTCCCAATGGTGACAGTAACGCTCTCACTGGTGGTATGATACCCCTGGTAACACTACCAATAGTGGTGTGATACCACTGGTAACGCTCCCACTGGTGGTGTCAGAACCCTGGTAACGCTCCCATTAGTCGTGTGACACCAGTGGTGCCCCAATTCCTACACCACCACCACCACCACCATCACAACCCATGTCACCACAGCAACCACCACCACTACGTCACACCCTCCATCACCACAGCCATCTCCAACCACCACCACCATCGTAATGGATATCGCTGGAACTACCACCACCACCACCACCACTATCTCTACTACCACCATCACCACCATAACCAACACTACCTTCACCACCACAACCACCACCGCAACTACCACTATCTCCACAACCACCACCACCACCGAAGCCTCCCTCCCCATTCCCTGTGACCTTTCAACACATAGTCACAATCTTGCTCATGACTCACAGAGTAATAGTCATTGCTAAGCTGCAAAAAAATCCTGTACATTCTCTTATACATTATTTGCACAAATGTGTTAGTCAAAATGAATCATAATCCTGTATAATCTCTCATACATTACTTGTATAAATGTGTTCGTCAATATAAATCATAATGGCAAAAATACGAAAATACAATCAATGTATTCCACCGCTCATTTCTATCAACAGCTACTTCGGTTTAGATTAAAATGTAGAATATACATGAAGGCCAACTGTATTCGAATTAACATATTCTAAAAAAAAAAAAAAGATAATTCCCAGCTAACGTCATACCAAACGATGAGTCGAATGGATGTAGTAGATACGGAACTTGATAATTATTCACTGAAAGATTGTTTGGTTAATTTATTCAATCAAATAATAATGTAATCATGAAATAAGCTGCCAGTGTCACCCACTGTAGTGATATATGGCTCATGGTTGGTCCTCGTCGCATAATACAGTTATACATATGTATACTATCTCCATTTGTGAGTCAGAAACCTTTATGTGATAATCAGGTTAACAACAATGTGATAATCTCATAATACTCACGAGAATAAAGATATAGATTGAACCCAACTCAGATAATGTACCCACTTTTGTTATTATTCATCAATGTCCTGCCTAATCTTCCTCGAGCCCATTTATTACTGAGAGTTTTTAGTAGTGTTACAGCAGGTAATCTAATTGTTGAGAAATATCATCTGAAACGTCATTACTTACCGTCGTACGGCGTGGTTGTCTTTCTTTGGTGGTGTTACATAAGACGTGTTTTGCTGCTGCCGGGAAGGATTTCAAGTCCCCGCTGCCAGCACCTTTAGTCACATGATCATCTATAAACCATGAGAATGAAACACACGTATAACAATAAAAAGAAAAGATACTAATTTTTTCTAAACTATTTATATTGATAACTATCCGTAGTAAAATAAGTTAGAAATGAATAGGATAAGATAATTAGTGTATCTTGTTTTGGGTCTTCATTTGATGTGATGGTACCTAGGAACAACATACATGGATGGTTGTCAAAATATGTGAAGAAAATACTTTGTTTTTGTGTATAACAAAGACTGTAGAATTAATATAGATTAGTTTTTTATAAGGTAAGTGTAGCTCACGTATACACGAGTTAAGTTAGTCATGAAACATGGTAATGTTACGGATTTATGGTGAAAGTAGGCGAATGAAATTCATGGTCAAGACCAAGAAATGTTATGACTTCGAATCAGCTGATTTTATTAGATGATTATTGTGTCCTCTCAGTACTGCTGTGGGTCTTTATGTAATGTTCTTGGTACTCCAACTGGGTGAAGGGGATAGTAATAGCACAATCGGTTGGTTCTTTGTCAGTGCACAGTACATCTGGAATGCGTTGAAGTATTATTAGACCGAGACGGAACCGAAGGATTCCCTCAAGATATGACGAGGTGTAGGATTCCCCAGGGTTACACCACCAGAGGCAATAATTCTGTTAGCAATACCCTCGACAAGTTTTCCTTTCACCCCAGTTTGATGTAGAACGCAGCAGGGAGAACGCAAATCCAACGTTTGGTATAGCTATGCAGTGTACATGTTGTATAGCGGCATATATCTCTGAATATTATATTACATGATTTGTTTCACTTGGAATAAATTATGATGTACACGTTTAGATTTAGATTTCAGTTTTTGTTGGGTTATTCCTGGCTGTATTGTGTTATTATTTTTCTAAATCTAACCTCTATTCATATTTATTCCAGCTTTAATAACCTTTTAGAATGTATTACGTAGATTGAAACAAATTGTTTGTTATGCTCTTTCAGTATGTTAATAGATAATGGTATACCCTGAAACTACAGTTGGTAAAAGTCTGTTGTAGTTCTGCATCAAAACTAACTTTAGAAAATGGCTTCTTAATGTTATAGGTGCTGTACATATTTTTTGTGATTAGTGAATTACCTGTGGAGAATGGATGTAATGTACAGTATTAAACGATAAGGCATAAGTAGCATAGGTATATCAAGGAAAATGTTGGTTTATAGGTGAAAAAGTAGGTAATTTATTCTTAAAAGATAAACAGAACTTATGAGAACTTCATCTTGCCTCATCCTCCCGAGCAGTCAAGATTTACTTTAATGTTTATTATTGTAATGGAGATATTTTGGTCACACTAATCAAAATGCACTAATGACATGGCATCAGATGTCAGTAAACATAGTATATTGTAAGCAATCATGAACTCATCATCATCCTACAAATAGGATGCTGGTATATTTCTGCTATTGTTTTGTCTTATCAATAAGGTTATGTGAAGCTTATAGAGGTTCTGTTGATATTTTATGAATGTGTAATGTATACTTTTACATTAATCAACCCTACATTTTTTCAACACACACAACCCTTATTGTCTTATTTAATGTCATATAATATAATTTAATGCTCTAAATTATGCTTTACAACTGTTATAGTATTCCCTAAACACCACACTAGCATTGCAGGTTTTCTGTGGGTGACTGAGTCTAGGGGATAATTCTGTGTACTTTTTAGAATTACATGTGACATCTAGTATCTGTAAATGCCTAAGGTCAGTAAAGGAGCCTTTAGTTCCCCCAAATGAAGGAGGGAGAATTCAAAATGTACAGTGTTGGAAAAATCTAAAACATACAGCTCACATGGTTAGGACTCAGCCAGTCAGTTGTATGCTGTACTGCACAGCTACATAGTATAATTGTTTGAAAAAAGATATATATTATTTGTATACCGAGAAATGCCCAGTGTATCTTAATTAGTCCAGCGAGTCATCTTTCTGAAAAATAAACAGTAAAGCTAAGGAGCTCATTTAGTGAGTTTTGTTGCATACCATGATTTTTCTCATTACCTGTAGTATCATGACCTGTATTGTATTTAGATCTTGATTCTGAAATGATATTAGCCATTGTATTTGCATTAGAGAATGAAGTGTGAACATTTCTCACTTCCATGCCAAGAGGAGTGAAATACAACAGATGTCAGGGCAGCATGATTGGAGATAGATCAGTCCATCACAGTTGGTAGATGAATGTAAAGTTTGTAAAGTTACTGTAGTGTACCATAATGTGGCTTGAAATAAGCATTTTGTCCTTTTGTATCAGAACACCTAAGTTTATGATGTAGGGTACTTTGATTCTGTAAAATTTTGACTTAAGGTCATTGTGTAAGCTTAAATTCTTTTAGAATATATAAGATAATGAATTTCCTCTGACTGCTGCAGTCAGGTTGTTTTGAATGTATTTTCATGAAGCTTCTGTAGCATTATATCTTTTAATTTAAGAAGCTAATTTTGATACCAATCTTTTTGCTCCAATTTGCTTAAAGTACTAGTTTTGTCCAAGGTTATGCCCATCTCCCATTAGAAGATAGACCTTATATATTATACCGTGATTCTGATAACTAGATTTAGCATTTCATTCTGTTATGGAATGTAATTTTCCAAGAAACGTCCTCTCTACCAGTAGACCAGTAGACCTTTAAGGTCTACAAACACCAGGTAGCTCTTATTAGATTCTTCATTCTTGTTTTCTCAGTTTTCTTCTCATCGGATATGGTCATAACTGGGGCATGTTATTGTTGCACCTTTACACGAAACAAAGATTATCTTTGACTAAAGAAAGCATATTGTAGTCATTAATTGACCACTTTTCTCCCTCCTGACTAACATAAAACCAGCTTTATCATCATGCTGCAAATAAGATTTGATTATTTTAAAGTCTCTTTTGCTTTTTTGTTATCATTTAGATTTGTAATAGGGCACATAGCTATTTAATTTAGCAACCAATATAAGAGAAACATACTGCTAGAGAAACCTTTGCAAATTTTTAGAGTGTAGTTATGCCGAACTCTTTCACTGCACAGTGAATCTCAGGGTCATGCCTGAAAGTAATTAGTAATCCACTGAAAAATTAAAGTCCTTATATGCCATCTCTTTTATTTTCCAAATTTAATCAGCCTTGGAAGTTTGAAAATAGATATTAGAAACACCCTGAGGACTTAAAACCATGAAAATTGCAGTTGTTTGAAAAACTTACATATTTAACCAACAATCAGTGGCCATGTACATAGTGAAAGTATGTATGTTCTGAAAATTATCTAGAACACTTAAAGGTGTTCAAGATTTTTCATTTGGTGGTTATAACTTACTTTGAAGGTTTCATGATCCTGGCAGTCAAAATACTTAATGTCCAAGTAATCAGCTAACTACTACACTCAACTGAAATTAAGAATAATGAAATATGAAGCTTAATATTTTCTATGAACATAAATGCACCAATAAGAGACTTTTGCCAAAAATCTGCTATAACCTTACATTTTGACAAAAAGAAATTGCAGTAAAGAAAAACACATTTTTGAATGCACATGAGAGGCTTGGAGTAAATCTGAATGTCATGGGCAAAAGAAGATTATTTGGATACATTGAAATTGCTTAGTGAAAGGGTTAAGGATTTGTTGTCTTTAAGTAAGCATACAGTTATTCAAAGTGGCTGTTGAAAATATATGTTTTTCTCTAAAGATGTTCATGTGAAGAGAATTTCTCTAACTTTTCATGTCATAATTTCCACCATTTCTTTTTTATTCGGAACAAAGTGTGTTGCATTCTTTGAATGGTTAGATTCGATATACATCTATGACAGATGTTGATGTAAATGTTTTTTCTTTTAATGTTTGAGATTTTTACGATTTATTGTTCAATTATGTTCCAGCTCCCTTCTAGTACATCAGACATGTCCACTGACCCAGCCGCCTTCGTGGCTGGTGTCCCTGTGAAGATTAGTGAGAGATTCCGGCCCCCAAGACGGGTGACTATTCCAGCAT
The DNA here is from genome assembly GCA_032361385.1 of Panulirus guttatus. Classification (NCBI taxonomy): domain Eukaryota; kingdom Metazoa; phylum Arthropoda; class Malacostraca; order Decapoda; family Palinuridae; genus Panulirus; species Panulirus guttatus. The sequence goes on along the minus strand of JAUUDW010277956.1, from coordinate 7,564 downwards.
CCTGTCAACACCATATAAACCCCGACCTTCTTACTCAGGAGGTAAGCCAGTTGGAAATGTTACTCCTAACCGTCAGACTCAAGATGTGTCAATGGGAAGTTTCACATCTGACTATCTAAATAGAATACTGTGTAGGTCATGTCGAAATGTTGTTTCTGACTCTCTTGCTTAACATGTGTTATGTGGCTGTGTATGCCCTCATATTCTTACTCAAGAATGCAGATTACATGGAATGATTTATAATTTCACTGATTTTGCCCATCCTGTTAAGAAGCCTTTTTTATCCAGGTTGCACACAAAGGATTTAATTACTTTACCTGGCACTGTTTGATTACTCTTGTGATATTTGATATCAGTTTTTATTAGTACCTCAGTAGTGAAAATACTATCATTTGAAAAAGGCCATAAAATCACACAGGGAGGAAAATGTGTGTTTGTCTCATTTTGTTCAGATGTAGAGAAACTGAAAGCTACATTACCATTATTAACATTACGAGAGACCAGAAGTGAATGCAGTACATTCTACTTATGCTGTTTGTTTTATTAGACTGGTGCATATATAATTTTCTTACCTAATTGGTTCTTCCACCTTAGCAAGCTATTATCAGGAACAAAGAGGCAACTTATCATTATTCATAACATAGATATGTTTGGCACACTTCGAGTGAGTGGATTATATTGAATAAGTAGGTAAAACCATATAAGTGTAAAAGTAATGATTTGTTTGCCTTCTTGTACAGTTTGTTGCATTAATGACGTTTGTTATCTTTGGCACTTGAATGAAGAATAATCATGGATTATTAGTGACACAGTGTAGTTGTTATAAAGTGTTTTATGATTTTTATTGTGTAAGCCTAAGATGTATTTGTAACACATGCTTTTCATAATCAGTACTCATTTGCTTCGTTTCTTTCCTATCTTTCTTTAGTGTGGTGAAGCCTCATAAGTTGACCTATATGCCTATGGTGGGTTACTAGGGCAAGTTTAGTCATCAAGACTTTTACAAGTTACAGTTATGAGGTACCATTTAGGAATATTATTTTGTTGTCTTTATTTTTTGGTGTTGATTCCTTCATTTCATGTGTGGAGTATATTAAACTAGGAATAAAGAGCAGAGGATAAGCATAATATCACATTACTAGAAAGGTATTTTGATTTATAAAGAAAGAATTTACTCAAGGAATATTCCATTGATAAAGACTGAAATTAAGTGTGATATACAAGATCATTAATTCTCATCAGGTCTTACTGTGGACAGCAAAGAGCATGAAAATTGTGCCTAACTGTACCAAAAATCTGTCATGTTGATCGCGCCCCTCATCAAATGGTAGCACCTTATGTCATGCTAAATAAACAGTTGCAGTAAAGGGCATTTGCGATATAGGTGGATTAATAGATTTTACTTCATGAAAATTTTTGTATGATTACAGTTTTATTTCATATTATTCTGTGGTTTCAGGCAGCACTTGATGAGCTTCTGTTGATATATTTTTTTTCTACAAATTATTGTAGCAGTACTCAGAACATGTCTCTGATTGTTTTGTTTCTCTTTCAGTATGACTTTGTTGTGGAGAAAACAGCCCTGAAGTGGGTTCAAGAAAGAAGAGCTTTGAGAGAAAGAGAGGAAAGGGAACGTAAAGAAAGAATTGCAGAATATGATAGAAAAAAGGCAGAAAGAATAGCCAAGGAAGAAGAGAGATTAAGAAAAGAAAAAGAGGAGGAAGAGAGACAAGTGGTACTTAAGGAGGAGGAGGAAAAGAGAAAACAAGAAGAGAAGAGACAACTTGAAGAAGAAAAGAGGAAAGAAGATGAACAGAAACAGGAAGTAGGAGATGAAACAGAAGATGAAAATGCAGAGGAAATTGCCAACAACGAAACAGCTGATGCAGATGGTACTGAAATGGAAAGGAAAACGTCAACCAGTTCACAAGAGAATGTCAAAACGGATTCACAGCAATTACATCCAAACACACAAGAATCAGTAACAGTCGCAGCTAAACCTAGATCTGAGAACATGTACATCATAGGCAAGACCATGAACAGCACAGATGCTACTTATAGAACTGAGACTGGAGCAGCATATGACTGGATGCTGAAACCAACTCCTATTCCATCACAGAAGAATAATCTTAAATCTCCTTCAAAAACTCCAGCTAGTATTAATTTTGCTGACTTTGAAGGAGAGGCAAATGATCCTTTTGACAGTGCTGCACTGAAATCTATAAATGATATGGAAGAACTCGCCAAAGTTTTGGATTCATCAAATATAAGGCAACAGCCACAAGAAGGAAGCAATGTCATAAAACAAAACTCCTCTGAAGAGGGAAGATCCCATTCAAATACATACACTAATGGCCAGGTATCTTATAATGCATATGGGCAATATCCATTCTTCATGCAGCAACAGCAGCAGAATATGTCCCAACCAGGACAAAGCTTTAGCCAGTTTGCAAACCACATGGGGAAGAGTTCACAAGTAACTTCCACATCATGCACAGTACCTTCTTACACTAGTAGTTCACAGTATGGTGGAGACCCCAGCAGGACGTTCCAAAACACGTTTTACCCACAGCAGTGGAATAATGGCTTTAATACAAGTAGTCCCAGTAAATCTGCACAATTTGTGCCTTATGATTACCGTCTGCATGCTGGTAATATACCAAACAGTGTTGCAAGTACAACACAGGGGGTAATGAGCCCTGGTAGCACCTCTGGAAGTACAGCTACTATGTCTGTAACTACCACTAGTGGCTTTCGAACAATGCCTTCCGTAGAAAGAGGAACAACTCCAGGTAAAAGACCAGATCTTGAAGACTTTTACTCCAAATATTATTCCCAAAGTAAACCTGTACTTCAACCGAGTCAACAGTCAGGTATTCAGTCTGGTGAGTCAACACCAAGCCACAGCAGTAGTTCTGGTGCAGCAGGGTCTACAAATGGGTCACTACGGTCGTGTCGGAGTGTCCCGGACCTAACTGCTGCCGAAGATTCTGAAGTAACAAAGTACAGCAGTGGAATCCAGTCACAAAGTGACAGTCTGGGAGGATCTCACAATCTCCCACCACGTCCCTCCAGTACTGGATTGAGTGGTTTAGAGGTATGGGAAAACTTTTTCTGGCAGCGAATAATCACTTAACACTTTAGCTCATGAGAGAAAGTAACTTGATGAGTGTGTGAACTGAAGAATTTGAGAGTTAATGTAAATAAAAGTAAGGTTTAGCACTGGAGAGAGGCAGGTTGGCTTACATGTTAGTTTGAATGGAATGAACTTGGAGAAAGTAAAGTGTTTTAGACACCTGGGAGTGCTGTTATTGGGCTGAACCAGGGTATACGAAGTGGATAAGGTGAACTATGGGATAGTCTTTGGAGCTTGGTTCTGAATCGTAGTGCTCTGGTTATATTGCTGTATACTTGCTAGCTAGAGTGCTGAATGATATGCAGAGGAGGCTGTTGTTCATATGTTCCTGATGCTACCTCACCAAGACAAAAGTGTATATATATCTTTTTCTTTGAGACACATTTTCAGTGGTGGATGTTCTTATAGCCTTTGGATACATCATTTGAAAACATTGTATCAATTCATATAAAACTGACGATACAGGCCTTTTGCTGATTTTGCTAGTTTTCTCTTTAGTGCTGTGATTTCGCACCAGGCATTATTATTTCTAATGACTTAGGCTGCTGTAGAAAACGTTCTCATAAACTAACATATTTGTTGAAGTGTCTCACTCAAAATTTTACTGATGCAGAAACAAAACAACATTTTGCACTGTTGTTGGTGGACTGATTGTTTTCTTATCATAGTCACTGTTTAACAAGCTGACTTTGTTCGTTTGATGTAAGTACTGGATATATACATGTCTAAGTTATATGCATTTGACATTACAAGCTCTCAGTATAATACCCAATTGCATAGCACAGCAGAGAATTACGTGTATCTAAATAACAAGGCTGCTTTTTTTTAGTGTCAGAGTGGAGAGAGACAAATTAAGAATTGGTTGCAAAAAAATTGCTTGGTTGTCAGTAGTTGGGAAGTGGAAAGGAAAGTGTAGGAAAAATTAATGTTTTCAGAGTGTTGGCAAAAATCTTGGATGCTTGAGTTGTAATCATAACTCATTTGAGGAGAATTTTTTTATGAACATCTCAAGAGGGCAAAGATGGGCAGTATGCATCAGCCATGTTTTGCAGTAATAAAGGAAATTTAGATATGAAAAATAGCATTTCTAGCGTAGAGATATTTCACTCTGAGCCTTTCACTCTTTCATCAGCTACTGAATTTGTGTCATGTAATGGTTTTTGTTATTACATGTGAATAACATGACTTTGTTTTAATTTCTGATTACTCGGCAAGCTTACAGCCAACCCAGCCATTCATCCTGCCTTTTGGGATTGGTCAGTTTTGTAATTATAATAGTGCAGACCTAACGTTAGCAAGGGGGCACCTGTGCCCATGCCTTGAACTGGTGCCTTGCTTTAAAAGAAAACATATAGCTGTTAATTATTATGAAATGGTGTAGATGATTAAAGGCAATCTTTTACTAATGTATATTAAATTTGAGTACTTCATGATTGAATTTTTTTTGTTGTTTTTATGTTTATGCCTTATGCTGTAGTCACAGATTAACTGACAGTGATGCTTGAAGATTTAAAGACCTTAGCATTGCACCAAGGTATAAATGTCTGTGTGTGGAACTCTGCTGTGGTTCTTTAGATGGCTTATAATACTTGTCTTTAAGTATATTAGATTTTGCTAAAAATCCTGTCTTTGGGAGATGGTGTTAGAAATCCACCATTCTGAAAGTGTTAAGGAATGCATACTTCAGTAATATGTATAACTTATTTGTGATACATCTTGCAGTATGGTACAGTTCATGTATTTAAGGTTGATAGGATATTTGATAGCTGATTATCTTAATGCTGAAGATGTAGTCCTGTAGTTAATGTAAGAATATTCTTATATGTTTCAGCAGGATTGGAAACCGTTACCTGATTTATCAGAGCCACCTGAAACGTTGTCAGATCAGCATTTGTACCAGACTGGGCCACCTCAGCACCCATCTTACACTTCCCTTAAGTCACGGCTTCCAGATCCATTTGCAGAACTAACAACAGATGCCCAGGCTCTTGTGCAGAGCATGGCAGAGATGGGATTTCCACGACCCAGGGTGGCAAGGGCTGTGCAGAAACTTGGTACTGATCACAAGAAGGTCAGTAAGTATCCTTGGATGTCCTTCTTAATTAGTTAATGCTCTTAGGGATAGTTATAAGAGATAAGATTTTTCATAGTAAGAGGGATGTATGCTTTTGTATGTCTATATGATGAATGACATTTTCAGTAGAGAGCAAGAAGATTTATGCATATTTTTTACAAGACATTTCTCCTGGCAACCATACTCATACTGTAGATTAACACAGTTGCAGAAAATATTTAGCTTGTTGCCGAATCCAACATCCCTTGTTCCACCAGATTTTTACACACCAAATTATGTTTGATAAATTTTTTTGCAGCTTATTGAAGTTCTTTTGGTTCTTCAATCGCTACAAGAGAATGGTGAGGATGGATACAAGGCAGAGCGCGCCTTTTACCACTACATGGGGGATGTTCAGAAGACGCGAGATCATATTGCTGCTGCTAAGCAGGTAAGCAGTTTTTTTGCATACACATTTGATTTGTCTTGTGTAACATTAAATGTGGATTATCTACATGCATGTATGTACCAGTTTTTGTTATAATTGCCCCTTAAAGAACAGGAAAAATGACTGTACAAGTAAATGGCTACTTGTTCACAATTTGTTATCATTTATAGATCTGTTGGATTGGATGCTGTATGATATTTTCTGGAAATCTTTAGTTGTGTTGTCTGCTTCATTTGAATGTGGAAAACTGCTAAGGCTTTGTTTCTTTGCAGCTTCTAGACTTGGGGTTTGAAGAAGAGCGAATTGTCGATGCTCTTTTAAAACATGACAATGATCGAGATAAGGCCTTGGAGGAACTCATAGCATAGAGACTGCATGCAACATCCCCAGTTACCAGAATCTGGTGAGAGAAGGAGCTTTATTGTGGTAGTCATGATGCTCAAAATATGTTTTGCAAACCACAGGGGTGCTGGGTATATTTTTTGTCCGTTATGTATCTTAGAAGTAATTGGCTTGAGTAGAGGAAAGTTGATATCACATACTTTATTTTTTTAAGGTGAACTTCCAGTGCTGAACCTAAGTAAAGCAGGTAAAAAGTAGAATTACAATAACTTCACTATCCACCATCTTAAAATGTACAATTACATAGAAAGTACACCTAAAACAAAGGATATCTTGGTGACTCAGAGTCCAGTCCATGTTGCTGGGTCATAGCCCAAGTTCGGGCTCCATCTTCAGAAGCACCAGAGTAGTTTTTCAATTTTGATGAATTGAATTATATTATGAATTGATGAGTTAATAACAGTGTAGCATCATTTGCTACTCTGTATAATTTCAGATGTAGCTTTTACACATTTTGTTTTGGTTTTATGTAAATGTGTAAAGTAAAAGAAAATTATGAAATGTCATAATGTTTACTTATCATAGAGGGTTTTCCAGGCTATTGAGATATTGTGAGACATATTCTCTATATGCTTTATACTCTTGGTCTTCCCTCCTCAGCCATGCTGTGTAAAACTCTGCTGCCCAACCCACTACCCTTGTAGCAATATTTTTTCATGTACTCTATTGCATAGAACTTACAATTAATAACACAGCCTCTTAAATTATATAATTTGTACTGGTATGAGCAAGTGAGGCCTTTCTTTTTCATCTGTTCTTGGCACTACCTTGCTAATATGGAAAACAACAAACAAATATGAAAATAGATTTTCTCTGTTCTTGCTTGTCGTCTCTCACATTAGCAAGGTATCTCCAGGAACAGTTAAGGAAACAGCACTCATTTGCTCACATCCACTGTCTAGCTCTTATGTATAATGCACTGAAACCAGAGCACCCCTGTCCACAGCCAAGGCCTATTACCACTTCATATGTCTTAGTTCAGTCCATTAACATTACCTCACCCCTTGAGTACCACACCTTTCCAATTCAATCTATCTCATGCACACCTTACACCCTCTTGTATGTTTACTAGTCCTAACAGAACCTGAACAGAGCTTTGGTTATATACCATACTTATAGCCCTAATTCACATTATTAGCAAGATGTATTGGATTCTTGGGTTTGGATATCTTGATGTAAAAGCTTAAAACTCTTTTGAAAGATCTTTTTTTATCACTGGAAGACGTTAAGCTTCTGAATACTGATTCAGGTCCAGTCATGACACCAAGATTTTCATGATCTTTTGGGAAATCACTTAAAACTTTGGTTCATTCTTCTGTGCTCCTTGAGGCCTTTGTTAGGAAGATACATTTTCGCTTAGATCAGTTACTCATGGCTGTCTGCTAGAATAAAGGTTAACATCTTTTATCTCGACTTTATTTAGGAAACTCTTGGTTGATGAGATTAGTCAAAAGGTGTTTTTGGCATTTGACAAACACCTTTTTTTGACACTACCACTGTTTGAATCTGTTTAAGTCTATGAGCA
>JAUUDW010277736.1:0-13737 GCA_032361385.1 Panulirus guttatus | reverse complement strand
TGTGTGTGTTTTTCGTTTCCAATGACCATATCTATTCATCTACATCACCTTCACCATACCCTGAACCACAATATCTCTACCATTCATCAGTTGTACCATGCCATGGATAGAATTATTAGTTGTCTCTATGGGTATAGTGCCAGCCTCATTCTGACCGAATCACCATAATCATGGTATGGACCACGGCTTCCCTGCCGCTGACCATTATCATACCACAGACAACGTCTTCTCCTCCATGGTCTATGGGTAACCATCACGTCAGGACTGGAGGTCGGTGGTCGGGTTATCCCTTTATCAGGGGCATCAGCGCCAACACTAATTACGGCTACTCTGAGGATTTGTATGCTAATTATATATAATTCTAGAGTTCCTGACGTAAATTCAAAGGAAAATTTACATCTTTGGTTAAGACTAGTAAACTGGCGTGGATACTAGCTGTGGGGATAACCTTGGTTCGTTTAACATTCTACATAAGGGTGTTTCATTTAGTTGTGTTCCTGGAGGGAGGAGTAGCTGTACTCTCTGGGAAATTAATAATTCTCAGAGTCATTGTGCTAGGCAGAAGCAGGCTCGTACAACGACAATTTCGAGCATTGTGTCTACGAGGAAATATTCTATTCTATCTTATTGTATTTATTTCCCATTTATTTTGTTCTAATTCATTGCAATCCGTTCTATTTCATTCTGTCATAAGCAAAAGTTAACCATGCCCAGCCTCCGAAGTCCTGATTTCGTAGTCGTGAGGTGCGCTAGCAGGTAGCACCGCTGCGTTCCTGGTCTCTCCAGTTCCTGTTGAAGAGGCAAATTATAATTCTAAATCCTTGAAGACGCAAATACAACCCTGGAGTACGACGGTACGAAACGACTCTAGTATGAAGGCTTAGCCTTTAACTTGACCCTTAAGGGTCGTATTGCTGTGCTCAAGAGTCGTACTGACGTCCTCAAGAATTTAATACTGTACTGAAAGATCCACTGTAAAGAAACATTAGTGCAAAAGAATAGATAAACAAATCATGTAAGCTAAGCTTTGAAAATCTTTTATTTGAATGAAATTCTGAGAATCAGCAACATTTTTGTTGCAGCGAATCATCAGCTGTGACGAACAGAAACTAATATACGTAAACTAAGCCTAGGATGGGATCTCAGGACCCTCCTGGAGAAGATGTGGTTGTATCACAATGAAGCAATTAGCTATGATGAACCTTGCAGTGAGAGAGACATCCATCTGCCTGCCGCTGATTATCAGTTAATAGAGCAATTTGTGTGCAAGTGACATAGCATACGGTACGATGGTAGTACAGCCATTGGCGAGCAGGTTATATAACTATTGTTTCTCAGGCAATAAACCCACTGGTATGCAGTTAACAGAGCCCCCGGTGAGCAAGTAATAGGCCCATTGTTATTCAGGTAATATTGCCATCGGTGAGCAGGTAATATACAGGTGAGAGAGTCATTTGTGTACAGACAATAGAACCAAATGCAAGTTGGTAAGAGAGCCTCTGGTGTACGGATAACAGAACCACTGGTGGGCAAGTAACAGAACCACTGGTGGGCAGGTTATACAATTCTGGCGGACAGGTAATAGAACCACTGGTGGGCAGGTAACAGAACAAATGATGGTCAGGTAACAGAATCACTGATGGAGAGGTAATAGAACTACTAGTGGGAAGGCAAGAGAGCCGTTACAGTACAAGTGTGCTGGTTATGGAGGTCCTTGTGTGTTGGTAACTGGGTTATTGATGTGCGTATAATAGAACCATTAATGTTCAGGTAATGCAACAAATGATGTGTGGGTAATGAAGCTATTGTTGTATAGGTAAAAGACCAGTTGATGAGCAAACAATAAAATCATTGATATTTAAGTAAAAGAGCAATTAATGTGCTGATAATGAAACATTGGCGTCTACGCTATGCAGCTACTGATGAGCAAGTAGTGTAACCACTCGAGAGTAAGTAATAGCTCCACTAGTATGCAGGTAACAGAGCTATTGATTAGCAGATAATAGAGCCATTGATATGCTGTGCATTTCTTGGCGTCACTCAGGCGTGCAGTGAACGAGGCCAGAGTAAGGGTAAACATAACAGCCAACAGTCTGCTGACAAAAGCGTTTCTTCTGGCGTTCCCTCGGAGTTCGCGGTCTAAAAAGCATAGCTCCTGTGACCTGGGATGCAGCTTCTTGTCATGAGGACTTTTTAAAGTATCCTTCCCTCTGCAAATTTTTTTGCGAAGAGACTAACCAGAAAGTGTATCTCTCGTAACATTTGTCCTCTGTGTTACGTGGGTCTGTAGGTCGTTGCTTTGCCATGTATGAGCTATAGGTAGTGCTTCATCAAATGCTAATTTTCCTTGTGACCCAGACCCAAGCAGATCTACAAGCCTGATGACCCTGACCCAGCCACGTCAACACTCCAAGTGACCCTGACCCATGCAAGCCCACAGGGTCTTTACTACCATATTCCAAAGGCGATGGAGACAGATGATCACTGGCTAAATCTATAAATCACCCAGACCGGTCAACAGGTCGTGAGGAGAGATATACAACACCGATTACCAAAGCCAACGCTCCACAAGGCAGCTTAAGACGGGTGGGCACGGAGCACTGGGCGTCGGCCCCTAGATGTTCCCTTTATAACACCTTCCGTGCTGCATGTTTGGCGTGCGTGTTATGGGATCTGACATAATAAGGGCCCAGCACCTGGGAGCGGCCAGCACCTGAGAGCTATTAAAATCCAGCAACTCACTCGCCTTCGAGACCGACCACTAACAACCTGCATAAAGAGATGCAGACCTGGGTATGGTTGTTGGCGAGAGTGGGAACTCACGAAGATCTCTGGATGTAACTGGGAGGAGCTGAGTGCTGTTGTGGCGATGGTGTCGGTGTAAAGGGTGGTAGGAAGTTTAGACAGGCTGTAGTGAACGGGTGGTTGAAGGAGTCAGTGTGATGGGTTGTGGTACAAGCGAGAGTGAAGGTGAGGACGGGTGAAGCTGAGAGTCTACATATGCTTTTCTTTGATTGATGAAGATGCGAAAAGTGTTTGTAGTTTTTATCCTAAGTGATGATGAATGTGATGAGCAGTGAGTGTGAGTGATGGACCATTGCACTAAGTAACTAAAATGGTCTCCACCTGCTGCTCTGTGTCCCTTTGTTAAAGTCTTTCCATCGGCTGAAGGAGCTGGGCTTATTAGTTTGTTTCACTTCTTGGTGTTTGCTCCAAAGTGTCAACATTTTTGATGTCTTTCGCTGACGATTGAGAATTTTTTCAAATCATTCTGTGAATCTTAACGCATTTGATCTTTACAGATACACTTGTTTACGATCATTTTCATTTATAAATACTCTCAATGAAAAACTATAACTTTTTGAGACACAGGTGATTATAAGATAATGTCGGTACGTTTGATTTCTAAACATGGCGCACACTTGCCTCTTCTTTCTTCAAAAATGGAATATTTTGAATTTTTTCACGCCAGAACGTCTGTAACCATCCTGTTATCGTTTAACTTATGGTGGTCATCGATGGCTGTGGTGGACTGTTGCTTACTCTGTGTCCTGAGGGCCTCGGACCACGGGCCACGGACCACGGACCAGGGACCTACGTAGAGCTACGACCAATGATGAATATGGAGGTGATAATTTCAATTGGGTCTTTCAACCTATTTTGTCATGTTAAACAGCGTCTTCTGTTGAAAATTTGTATATCTTATCTCTTCAACCACAGAGAAATAATGCATACTTACTACATAACGAAGTCAAGATATTATTTTTGATCCAGTTATCACTCTCTACGACTCGTAAGTGTAAGAACATCTATATGATTATGATGTCTAGAACAACAAAACCAACAGCTCAGTAAATCTAAAGTATGAGGAGACCTTAACATTCAAGACTGCCAGTCCTGTCTGTTCCACCACCGTGGTGCATCAGTTCTGCTCATCAAAACATGTTAGTAGCAAAACTCGCGTTGCCACAAGCCCGGCTATATAACAGACGCGATAGCCCCGTGTAATACCTTCAACTCACCTGTCCTTTTAGAGCTGTGGAATTACATGGCCATGTGTGTCATCAACCCGATGGAATTACATGTAGGTGATTATAACAAGATGACAACACACTGTGTAGGTTTTTTGTTACCAGAGGTACCGTAACTGAATTAACTGAGGATATTATATAGCTAGTTGGATCTGGGGGCGCTAGGAGTGGCCCGGAGGTGATGGGTGGGTTTCTTCGAACCTGGAACGGTTTGGGGCTATGCATTGGCCCCTTAAGTACCGGGAGGCCCTTCGCTGGGACTGGTACTGCCTTAAGGCCCAGGCTTCCTAACAGCCCAAAAAATGGAGGTGCTGGGTGACCAAGAGGCACCAGGTAGAACACGGAAATACTGGATGGGAAGCAAGTCTGAGGAAAACTGAACCCAAGGCTGTAAATGCATTTTCAACATCTTGAATAAATCACAAACGATAACTACAGAGACTCCTACTATGCCCTACTCTATCTGGCTTTCTAACAAGTCTGCCGACATCCAGATGCTCCTGTGAAATCCTGCTTAGATTTCATAATGGAGAGCAAAAAGTTCGCTGATCAATGTCCAGTCTCTGCTGAGAGAATTCTGCCCTCTGCTGATGATGCCGTTAGCATGGCAGGTAGCGAGGCCGAGGGTCCACCAGAGGATGACTGATAGTATCGCGTGTGTCGAGGCCAGAGTTGTGCTTCCCCTGCTGACGGCCTACTTTATCATGATCACTCGGAACCATACATTATTCGTTTACTCCCTTCTACTGAAAAGCGGCCACATCATCGATCAGTTATCCTAGAGACCTCCCAGTTGTACATTTTCACTAATACTGGACAAGAAATGATACCTAAAAAAAGAAGGCACTACTATTGATGGTTCCAATAAGATGGTAGAAACTTCTTCCTGGACTTCCTTAGACAGAGGCGTGGCCAGACGGAATTGTTAGTTTTGGCAGGTCTGATGACAGGCCTTCATGAGGTGTTGCCATGGATAAGTCCCTCCTTAATGATTCCTCGGCGCTGGTCCACCAAGGGATCGGGCTTCTTGGGTAACTGAGGAATTATAGGTTCCTGTCAACTAGTCCTTTCCTAACATGAGAGAAGACCTCACAAACTCTCCGCCAGGTCAATTTTTTTTTACTGCTGTTAATCTTTCTTCGTATCGGCTGATCTTTACTGTCATATATATGTTGATCGATCAATCTAATTGCTGTGATAAACAACGATCTATAGTTCCCTCTCTATTCCTATAACTGCCGGTAACGCAGAAATCCATATCCCAGGTGAGGACCGCGGGCGTCCACAGTAACACAGACATTTACAAACATTATCTTATGATGCTCAAAACTCATTTAGATAGATACTGCCTTTGATTCAGCAGTTGAAGTTGTAACAAATGACTGACGTTGGGAGTTGAGACAGTAGCAAGTGATTCAATCTATCTTATCTCCTCAGAACAAACAACGTCAAACCTAAGGTGGAGGACGTTCTTTAGTGGATGTTAAGTACATGATGACTCACAACCAAAACCTGATGTCTTGATTATACTGGTAAGGAGAAATATCTTTAACACTTGGGTGTGTTTGTATGACCTTTGGCCTTAACCTTTAGGTTTGTCGATCATACTCAGTCAATGTCGTACTGTCTCCTCAAGGATCGACCCAAGTATCGACCCGTCTCCTCAAGGATCGACCGAAGTATCGACCCGTCTTCTCAAGGATTGACGCAAGTATCGACCCGTCTCCTCAAGGAACATACGGTTGTGGACCGTCTTTGCTTTAGCTGTAAACTTAATTTCAAACCTTAAGAAACGTTTGGGGTGTGTCCGAAAACGATAAAAAGAAAAAAAAAGATATTTAAACTTAGATTTTTATCCATTTATATTGATTTGGATGACATGGGAACACCAGTTTATATAAGAGTTTGGATATCTATGATTCTCTACCAACAATGCCATTTCTAAGACTAACTTTTCTTGACTCTTGAAATTCTGTAAATACAATCTGTATGATCTTGCCAGGCACAAGAATGTGTCTTTAAACCAATTTTCAAGCCACTTTAGACAGCTATCGAGTAAACCCTGGCTGCATTTAACGAGAAGCAATGGAGCCATTAATTTGTTGTCATGAGACATTAAGACGTTTAAACTCTTGCTTGGTGGTGCTTCGGCTGCCTCCTGCTTCTCCACTCAGCTTTATCATTCGCGCTCAGCTGGACGCATGGGGCCGCTGGTCGAACAAAACACCTAACGTGGATGATCTAAAACCTTATTCTGTAGACAACTCACAATGTTGTCATGTCCGGTTTTGCATTTTGCGCGCATGCCACATAAATATCTACGCCAAGGCCACGTACACACGCAAGTGCAAACATTTGCAGGTTGCTATCTTATATCTCTTTCGTTTATTAACCGAATAAAACTATGATAAGTAGCGAGGTCAACTGTCAGTTTTATGGAACAAAGATCTGTACATGAGCGATAGGGAAAACTAGATATGGAATTCTTGTTGGCTACTGTATCACTTATACTCTTCTCTGTCCCTTTGCCATCTCCGATACCAATTCATTAATTTGACTATGTCGCCTTGCAGGTGAAGACGTTCAGTTTTTCTTGTATATTCATTTACCAGCTTAGCACCTTCTGCGAATTCTGATTCCTTCCAAGGCAATTCATTTTCAACGTTAACAAAATATATGAGAAAGAGATCTGGTCCCAAGACTAATCCCTGTGATACGCCACTTGTTATGTTTAACCATTCTGAGACTACATCTCAGCTCTAGTTACTTAGGCCTACTTGTAAGATCTGATTATGCCGTTACTTGAGAGAGGATAAGGTCGAGGTATCTGTATAGATTCTTACGGCTGGGTTGCACTGTAGTACCTCTGCGTTCCACTGCTTACGATCACCAGTAGTGGGCTGATTTGGCGCACTCACTACAGACATCATCGTGGACATTAATCTAATTTGAAAAACTCTGAGGCACCTAACAGATGTAAGTTGCTACGTAGTGCTACTTACATGGTTCAGCAGAAACTAAACATGACTTCCAAATCGCTGTTAATTTAATGGAATAGAAAAATAGCCAGAGAGTTTAGTGACTTCGCAATGCCTTCACCAGGAGCGGTGGGTCACCAAGCACCACGCTGCCTAAACTGGTCATGTGTAGAGGAATTCTCCTGTCGCGTTTCTGGTTTTTACCTCCATTGTTCATCTCTTGAGGAAATCAGCGATGCGTAATATTGTGCTTTTATGAGTAAGTCAAAAGAACTTTAGCCTTTTTACAAGAGATTTTTCTGTACTCCAGGTACCATCCGGCCCTTTGGATACAATCGATGCCGCTCTGACATCCACGAGGAGTCCAAAATTCCTTTATTGTTTTGCTTTTACTTTACCGCTCCTCTTCATCTTTCATAATGAGGCCACAACAAACCATTACTGATGTATAGCAGTCCTTATTGCTCATGACAAATATGCCATCTGTTGGTAGTTAGAGGTAAGGAGTTAGTTATACTGTTTGGTTATTTCCAGATACTATATATGTGTGATGGACTTCCAGATATTAGCAAACATAAATCACAGAAAAGAGATCTCTGTACAGTACATGTACTGAAGACAGTGGTCATAAAAGGGTGTTACTTGCTGAATATATCATCTCAATTTTCTTACCAGCCGTATGTAACATTCTTGTGTTGAAGATCCAACAATAGCGATCAAAAATCTTAATGGAGACAACAGTTTGTTGGTGTGGCCTTCACGTAGGTGAGGCAGGAGCCAACCACTTGCGACTGAAGGTTGTCCTAATAAGCATGCAGAAGGAAGAAAATATAATATACAAGGGCTGTTTGTCTAATGGTTAATGAATAGACGTTGTCCACCTCATCAAACAACTTTTTATCTTAGATGCTGACAAGAAAAAATAGGAGGCAGCATTTCATAAAAGGAGAGTGAGATGTTCAAGAGTGCGTAACATCCACCAGCTGGAATTGCAGTGTAAGTGACCAGAGAAAATAATCTTTAATTTGTAAAGTGGCACTTTTTCACTGATAGTAGAGTGTAACTTACCTTTAATCATGCAGACACACTGACGACAAGCAACAGCATGATCCAAAATTTTAGTAACAGCATCCTGATATTTGACTCATGTTAGGAGCGCTACTTCCTGTTGCATCAGGACTAGAGACATGTAAAATGCACTTCGCGTCGTTTGCGTGTTTACAACCAGTTATCTTCTCCTTTCGCACGATATGTGTTTAATCTAAAGGCATTACCGGTAATAGCAAACTGCGACGAAGGACGGGACGTAGTATGTAGTACAGTGGGTGAGTCAGTACGACTATTGAGATACGTAGGTTTTTCCAAAATTACATAGAATTGAAATAACATTTAAAGGATTCATTACGCTGTCCCTTATTATCTTTCTCGGTATTCACATAGATCTTCAAACGTCAAAACATTCATAAACGGGCAGTGGACGTGGAATCTAAAAGATTACCCGCAGGTCAATTTTAAACCAGTTTTTACGGTCATTATCACAGCCATACTTGGCTACTCTCCGGCTACTGTTACTGTCCGGAATGCTGACCGATTTCTCTCAGACCGGTTTCTCTCAGGCTTTGGCTTCTGCCGGACATCGCTGGCTGAAAAAAACAGTAAATATTAGAGCATATGATTATATTATGTAATGAGAATACATTCTCGTGTAAGCAATGCATACTTACATATGTATTCTTTCGACCCCCAGAAGAAGCATTGATTAATGAACATACAGACAAAGAAAAACCGATCTTTTCGCTGGGTACTATATAGCGTAGGTTTATCGAAAAAAAAAAAATCCGTTCGCGGGGTTGCGTGTTCTCTCTGGCATTTATGGAGGCTGTTGGAATTTTATGGCTATGAGATGATTAGTTATCAGGCTGGAGCCCTTGTCACACATATTAGTAATATGATTAACCAGTCATTACGTATACACGTTGTCGAATGGAAAGACTGGTCATTAGGAGATGGGGATTGAGCTATGTTCCCTACCATGATGATTTTGTACTCTGAACAGCAAAGCCAAGAGAACGATGCTTACGCTACGACCGTATGACCACACACGAGATGACGGAAAACGAGACATGACAAGAGAATTGAACGACGGTAACCTACTCACGAAGAGACCGGCTGAGATAGCCTGGTCGTTTTACCGACCAGGGAATCAAATGGGATGATCAAGATTAATGATAATCCGTATTTTGAATGGAGAGTCAATGTGTGCAGTTTGATTCAGGCCTGATGACTATCTAGATCAAATGAAAGTCGTTAAGTCAAACAACAGACATTTAAAAAGGTTTGTTTGCTTAAAGATCCATGTCTGACGGTGTAGTATGAGGTTCTGCCTTGATTAACATTGGGCATTCTACAGTTATGGGATCCAGGGACATATGCGTAACATAGAACAGTTGCACTGAACACAAATCCAAAGCTCTCTCCTTGTTTAACAATATCCTTGTAATGGCCATAAACATTATTTCAGTGACACTGTGACGCACAGATATGAATGATCGTGTTACTTTGATTCTAAAATTAAAGATGAACTTGTTGGTCTGTTCAAAAATTCATTGTCCGCAGAATCTTTACGTAGTAACGTAACAGTATCTCGCCTTTACACACGTTCCCCTTCCCTGATGCAGTGGTTAACGTGACAGAGCAAGAGTCAGCACGATATGGGTTCAAATCCTGGGCACGACAATCCGCCCACACCCATCCCAGGTTCATCTTCCCCTTGGGACTGGTCGATGAATGTGTACCTGGTTTAGGCTAGTGTGTGTGTGTGTGTGCGTGTGTGTGTGTGTGTGTGTGTGTGTATACAATATATCAAAGATATGGTACATATATATTCAAGATTATGAGACAGGGTAATCAAATGCGCCTTCTGCATTTTTGTTTACACAGCGGTCATCTTTCTTTATCCTTAACTCACACAAACAAAAGTCAGTTTTCTTTATCTTAAAAGAATTTGTATAAGGTAAGTTAGGCTGCGTTAGATTAGTTTAAATTTCCTGATTGTAATACGTTTATTTCACTTGATGCAAGTAATTCTAAATGTTGAAATAAGATTATATATTCCTAAATATGAGCCAGCTTCCCTAAAATGATATATAGAAATCATAAGCCTGAACATAACCCTGTCCGACATTCTCCTGATGGAGCAAGCGTCAGTAAATCATAGTATGGTACAGATTTCTACGAAGAGGTTTACTCTATCCAGCAGTTCCTTCTGTTGTGACGAATAAGAGGTATAGATAATTCTCGTTACGTCTCTTGCTATCACCGAGACCCAACCCTGAACGTGCATTTTGGTGGTTTGGATATCTATCTCCTGCTGGATGGCCACTGATAAAGAATCCTTGATAATGCACCAAGTTTGCAACTCATCTTATACTAAAGGATTAAATGGATTTCAACTACTATATGGTCGTAGAGCAACACGATTCGATCCTTGAGGACAGGAATACGATCTAACGTATGATAACTTGCCCTTTGACTTCGCCGTTAATACCCGAGAGATCTGCCGTCGTGCTCCAGGGTCGCATCTTCCTGCTCAAGAGACACGCTGTCGTACATAAGGGGTTACGCTAAAACCTGTTCGAAGCGAAGAAGGTCCTTCAGAACATGCTGAAGGAAGAAACTTTGACATTACGAGCCGTTGTATACGTGAGTCCGCACAGAAAATGATATCCGGTAACCACACTAAAGCGACAGTTGCATCTGCTTGATTTGTGAAATAAAATCAGTGTTTCTTTTCTTCAGAATCATATTTAAAAATGTGTTGCTGAAACTGCGCTAATATTGTTCAGTCACGACATTACCTTGGGTCAGTCTTCACCGTGAAGAACGATACAGAACATTTTGTATTTGCAGTTCGACCTCAGCTCGAAGGTTACATAAACACATAATTAATACTCGCAAGTCAGATAACTCAGCGAGCACACCCAAAATTACACAACACACTCCATTTGTGCAAGCACAAGAGCAAGCATGGGCATGTCTCGCGCGGGCGGCCGGTGGATATGATGCTGAGACAATCTCGTCTCTCATCGACCATTCAGAGAGTCAATACTTCATTATTACCGTAATGACCGGTGATCAGCTGGGCCGGAAAGTAACTGGGCGGCCAGGTTCCACACACACCTTTACCGATTTCCTGATGGGAAGAGTTGGCTTGGATTTTTGTGTCTCTGTCTGCACCTATGATCGCTTCCGCCACCCATTGTTCAAAAATAAGATTTGCATTTCCTAACTACGTCATTCATTTATCTGTTCTCAACAAGTATTCCTTGAGTATGATACACGTGTTTCACGATATTGTCCTCAAGGGTCGAAATAAAAGATCGCCTGAAATGCGATACATGCACTGCAAGATTGCTCGTGCGTGAATCGTGTTGAAAATTTATGATTTTTTCCAAGCTTGGTATTATCATTATTTGGCGAGAATTTACTAAGTTATTTGTATAACTGCCACATGTACGTCTTATCTGTTGATCTTCCCGGACTCCGTCTGCTTGTGGTTACTTCACCAAAGAAAAAAAATATTTTTAGAGAGCTGTATCATCGTCAGTGAACGTAAATAGCCCAGTCTTGTCAAGGGCCTTTCTGTAAATGAATTGATCATTTTCCTGTCCAGCGTGGAGAGCAGCTTCAAAGTAACAAGGACCTCTGAAATGGCTCTAGACTTACATAATGATATAATTTCTCTGTTAACCTCTAATCATCACCTCAGAGCTTCTACAAATAGCACCTACCATCATTTTGAAAACTTCTGCTCTGATCTCACTACATCAGAGGTCAAAATCAAGAGGACGATCCCCTGCAAGCAAGCATGACACGCCTGGGACTAGGCCTGAGGTGGACGCCGCATAAACAAAAGCATGAGCAAATTTGGCTTCGGCCGAAGGGGAACTCTCCCGTGTAAGCAAGCACGACCCAGTTGGGCCTCTGCCGCTGACGGATATGGTCATCAAGGCTCTAGAGGTCCTGGCGGCGTCTTCATGGTCGACGATGCGAAGCGCTTGTTCTGCAACTCATCAACCCCAAGGCTGGTGGTCCCTTCTGTGTTGAGGAGGCTTTGACTTTGCTGTGAGGCTGTGGCTCTGCTAGGAGGCTGTTGGGTAGGCTGTGGTTGTCCTAGGGAAGCTGCGACTATGCTAGGGAGGCTTTGTTTGTGCTAGGGAAACTTTGGCTGTACTGAGGCTGCCGTGGCTTTATTGAAGAGTGTCTAGCTGTGTTGGTAAGGGCCGTGGCTGTGTTTAGGGAAGAGTTGGCTGTGCTAGACAAGCAAAAGCATTGCTTGGGGAAGATGTGCTTATGCTGTAGAAATTGTAGTTGTGCTAAGAATGAGAGAGCTGTGCAGGGCAACTTCTCAATGTGCTAAGGGATGCCGAAGCCGTAACTCAGATTGGCTTTGATAGGATGTGTATGTTCTTAGACGTCTGTAGCTTCTTCTATGCGGCTTTGCTTATATTTGAGACGTTGTGGCAGCACTGAGAGAAGCAATTGCAAATGCGTCTCAGGTATGAACATGACAGGCTTGGAGAGGCTAGTGTGGTATCTGTATAACAGGAGTGGTTAACGTGTGGTACAGCTGCATTAGGGACATGAAACCTCACTTGGTAACTTCATAAGCACAGTGAAACGATCCTTGCGCATGATGGCTAGACTTACGACCTGACTCTTAAGTATAAAGTCAGAGGTCAGGCCAAGGGTCAAGCGAATGTGCTATATGGACCGCACTACCATGTTCAAGGTGCTAAAGGATAAAGATACTTATCCGAAGGATCCGCATTAAATTCTGTGCGCCACAAGCCCTACGGTTTTCCATATTCCATTCTGCTGTCATCATCAAGTTCTTTCCCATCTTCAGAGGAATGGATCAGGGACAGACAGCCTCAGAAATCACTCATACACATTCAAAATCTAGAGTAGAAAATGATCTTCCATACATATGTAAGAAATTTTTCTTTCTCACTTTGTGTACTTAGTTAACTAGTCAAGAGAGACTGTTTTACCTCGTTCACTTCCTTCGTCTATTTTCAGTATACTGTTCTTCTCAGTTTTTCATGATCTTTTCAAGAATATTTAAAATCAAAACAAACATTCCAATTTCTAATCTTGGATTTCTCATTTCATCACTTTCGTTGAAATTCTTCTCCTTTCTTTCACACGCAAGTAACAGAAATCACCTAGCTATAACGACCAGTTTGTCGGCTTTCCATGGCTCTTAGTCTACGATATCTGACTGACTGCTTGGTCTCCGTATTTTCTCGGTGATGCAAGTATTATGTTGGTTCTCTCAAAAAGTTGGATTCATCGTTCATTGTCTAATAGCTGCGCAAGCATGATGCCCGACGAATAAGTAAGTACCACACCCATGACCTCAACACACACAACATGCACATAGTCTACACAAGCACTGCTCCCTTGATCTCTACTCAGGCACAACGTGTGCATGATATCTGCGTAGGTACTACGCCCATGATAAAGACACAGGCAAAACGTACGTGACGTTTACACTTGTGCCACGCCCTTGACGTTTGAGCAGACGCCACGCAGATGGTGTCCGGGTCGGAACTGCATGGTCCAAAGGCAGGAGTCTACCGTTTACTTACCAAATATGTATAGACTATTAAGTTACCTCCGGTACACAGGGCTGACTGAGTCCCTCGAGGAAGAGTTCACGGACA
>JAUUDW010277404.1:0-13740 GCA_032361385.1 Panulirus guttatus | reverse complement strand
ATTGACGTTGGTAACAGAATAACTCGGTGACCTCTAAGATCTAGTACATTTTCTCTCGTTGTTAGCGCTGGCGATACTGTAAAGAAATTTCTAATATAGACGTTGTTGAATCATTTAAGTATTTTAAACTATTATATTGATTTCCCTCGGAGACGCCTCTTGCTTTGGGAGAGCAATTTTAATTCTCGCAGTCTCTCCTCATATGTTTGCTACACAAGGAAGGAATCAATTTAGCTGCTCTTCGCTGCACTGCTTCCAATTTAAGAATATCCTTGCTTAAGTGGAGGGCCCAGAAATTCACTGCAAATTCGACTTGGGCATAGTGGCAATATCACATCCTTGCTTTTTTACGTAGATTTTCTGTTAATAAATCCTAACATCCTATTTGCTTTTTTGGCAGCTTCATTGCCATCTTGGAGAATTTGAAGTTGTTGGAGACAGCAACCCCTAGATCTCTCACACTAGGGGTTTACTTTACCTTGTGGCCTGTCCACTTGTAACGGGTGATCACGGTGATGATTCGCCATTCTTTACGAGTCTCTGCTTCCTGTCACGTAATCAGGCTTTTGTTCAATTACCTATGCAATAAGTAATCCCTAAGGCCTGGACTTCATGCATCAGTTTAACGTGGGGGACTTTGTCGAATGCTTTCTGGAAGTCCAGGAATACAATATCTATTGCTTTTGTCTTGTCGTGGGTATTGAGTGATTTGAGTATTACGTGGTTGGCGAGATACAACCTTGACCTTGAGTATGACGTAGTTGACGCAGAACTAGTTCCTAAGACCTCAATAACACACAGTCTACAAGGGACAGAGTTAACAAAGGTCTTCGCACGGGGCGAACAAGCTCCTCGTAACGTGCTAACGAAGGTCCTCGTGACAATAGTCCTCGTGTAGTGCTAACAAAGGTCCTCGTCCAGTGTTAACTAAGGTTCTAGTATAGTACTAACCAAAGCCTTCGTACATTGCTAACTAACGTTCCCATACAGTGCTAACCAAGGTCCCCATACAGTGCTAACTAAGGTTCTCGCGCTGTGCTAACGCTGAAAACTTTGCATATCCTTTCTTTTCTCAAATAATTTTCTCGCCATTGAGATTCAGAACTGAAAACCAAATAACAGCTAAAGCCTTGCCGGTGAATGAGGACAAAATACAGTTGTGTGTATGCAGGAGGGAGGGAGAGGATTGGATAATGGTGCCACAAAGCGGCCAATATGCCAGCTGATGGAGGATTACCATCACAACGTATATGGTACATTGTTCCTAACCCCAGAGTCTGGGGGGCCCATTGGTACACTGTCCCTGACCCCAGAGTCTTGGTGGGCCAGTGGTAACACTGTTCCTGACCCCAGAGACTGGGGTCATTGGTGTATCGTTCCGTATCACAGAGTTGGGAGGTAGGGGGCAGTGGTCCTTTTTTTTTTCTTACCCCAGAGTCTGGGGGAGGGGCAGTAGTACATTGCCCCTGACCCCAGGGCTGCCATCATGGCCAGATTTAGGCAGGCTGGGGTACTGTATGGCCTGGGAGGACGTGTTGGATGGCTTGTGGTTGCGGTGGTGGGTGTAATGTCAAGGTCACCGAGTCATGGCTATTACGTCATGGTGTTTTGGTTGTGTATATGCGACGAACAGTCTCCCGCTTGCGGCAGATCTTGTGGTTTCTGGGGTGATGTCTGCTGGGGAAAGGGAAGGACCACACAGACTATGGTTGTGTCTGCTGGGTGAGGTGGGTGAGTGTAACAGTCAGGTGTGTAGAATGTGAAATGAATGTCATGGCCACAGAGAAGATGGTGCCAATAATGGTGGCAAATGTGGTGTGGCTGCCATCACTCGTTGCTGTCAACATTATCGCTGTACGTGATGCAAGGAGGGAAAGAGAAGGGAGGGAAAACACAGTGAGAAGAGAGAGTAGTAGAGGGAGGTTTAAAGGAAGAGAGAAAAGTCAGAATTCAGCACCACTTGTCTGTTGTTATCATGTGATCTGTACTCTACCTCGTGATTGGCTGCTGTTCATGTAGTATGTACTCTTTCCTTATTGGCTGATGATCGTGTGATCTGTACTGTTTCCTGATTGGTTGCTGCTCATGTGGTATGTACCTTACCTCCTGATTGGCTGCTGACCAGTAACTAATCCTGCCTAGTAAGTCAGTTAGCACCAGATATTGACCAAGACATTTACTTAGGACTGTAAATATGGACCTTAAATGGAACAATAAAAATGGGCTTAAAAAATAGAAGAAAGAGAAAGCAGGAGAACAATAAAAACATTTGGAAACAAATTGGAAAATCAGGTTTTTTAAAGCGATCCAGTCCAGTCTGTTTGAAGAGGGTACAGGAGGGTAAGGAGTTCCAGAGTGGTGTATGGAAAGGACCAGACAACACAGCTGCTAATCCCTGGTTAGCGCAACGCACAGTAATCACGCGACACAGTGTAGTTTACCCAGTATGACGTGGTCTGGCTAATGATGGTACTTCTTTTATAACGAATATTTTGACATACGAAAAAAAACAATTTTTTTCGAGTTTTGTTCCGTCTTCTAATTCTTGGAAGACCCCTTTCCCTCCAGTTACCAGGACAAGCATGACGAAGTACGCCTTCGTCAGAGTAACGAGATTAGAGAACAAACGTAAGACCTTTCAGGTTCTTTATCGTTTCCAGAAAACACTTTGATCCCGAGAGAGAGAGCGAGGCGTTTAAAAATCAAAGATAGAATGACTCCAGACATAAGAGTCCGGAAAAATGCCGAAATGGAGGAAATTCTCGACGTTAAACAAATAGACAAAGACGCAAAAATATACAGCAAGATAAAAAGTAGCACTCGGGATGAGACTGTCTCCTCAGTTCTACGGCTGAGGTATTTTTCCGTCATGTCTGATGAGGAGGACTCGCATGGGGAAGGATTATAGTAGAGATGTAGTCGGTGAATGGGGAGGGTGTGTTGGGTATGTCATGGGGGAGTATCAGTAAGGCAGTGGGTGTGCTGTGATGTATGAGGAGACGTCATGATGTATGAGAGGGTGTCGTCGCTGTGTAAGAATAGTATCACTGTGTATGTATGTGGAGAACCTTGCTCTAGAACACGGGGATATCACGGTGCATGAGGAAGACCTCGTGGTGTATGAGTAGGGAGGCAGTTACGTTGCATGAGGCATACATGAGGGTGCAATGAATAAAATATATATATTTCTCTTCGATAGAATCCCTGTCCGTTGGTCGGGGTATTCCCTCTGTATCCTAGTGGCATCATTTCATGTACTGTGCCTCTGTGTTTGTTAGAACTTTGTCACTTCGAGACAAAGAAGATATCTAATCTAACAAATGACGTCAAAACACGAGACTAAGTACATCTACGTATCTTACTGGACTCCATATCTACAGCGTAGATGTACTGTACTGTATCATGAGTAGGGAGACAAACATGAAACCTAAAATACTGAACGTGCCCAGGCCGAAGTTAGCTCCCCCTACCCATGACATGAACCAGTTTTCTCCTTCCCCTTACCTTCACCTCAACGGTCTCTACCTGCCACTAAACCAACCGTCTCTACACCTCAGCAACCCAACGTTTTCTACCCACCACTATCCTACAGTTTTTATCCCCATCACTAACTCGGCGTTCTCTACCCATCACTAACCCAACGGTCTTTATTTACCGTACCCACCACTAACCAAGCGGTCTCTACCCACCAATAATCCAGTAGTCTCTACCCAACACCAACCCAGTGGTCTATATCCAACATTAATGCAGTGGTATCTACCCACAAGTAACCCAGTGGTCTCTACCCACCATCAACCCAATGTTCTCTATCCATCACTAACCCAGTGGTCTCTATCTACAGTGAACCAAACTTTCTCTCCCCACCACTAACCCAGTGGTCTCTACCCACCATCAACCCAATGTTCTCTATCCAAAACTAACCTAGTGGTCTCTACCTACAATTAACCAAGTGTTCTCTACCCACCACTAACCCCGCGGTCTTTACCCCTGCAGGTATCATGTCGGTCTCGAGGCGAGTCGTGGTGGCGATGGCCGTGGTCCTGGTCCTGCTCGCTGCCCTCACGGATCCCGTCGCTGCCGGATACCGGAAGCCTCCCTTCAACGGCTCCATCTTCGGCAAGCGCGCCGGACCCGACGCTCGTGAGTACCACCCGCAGATGTGAGAGAGAGAGAGAGAGAGAGAGAGAGAGTTACAGATATATAGATAGATGGATAGATAGATAGATAGTTAGATAGATAGACAGACAGACAGACATGCCTGAAATGAAGAGTGGCTCTCTTTTAGGTGGATGTGGATGTTATATAGAGTGTGATGAATTGCTTGATAACTACACTCAAAAAAAGAAAAAGAGAAAAGAATGTGATCATTTTAGGTGGTATGTTCTGAGTGTCATTGTCCAGGCAGAGGGATGAGCTCGTGTCATACCTTTTTTTTTTTCCTGTTATTGTTGGTGATTCTACGTAATTTGGAGAGTCAGGCTGGATCTGTTTATGGTGAGTGTTTGCGCCGATGATTTGCATCCAGTTTTCGAATATAGGGAATTAAGTTTTATGGAGGAATTCCTGTTGTTGGTTCGAGTCGTTCCCTACCAGAGAGAGAGAGAGTTTGAGTCTCGCATGACAATATGTATTGTATGTGATAGTTTTGATGTGTTTTGTAATTTCTTTTCATGTGTTCGTGTTTTAAGACATTTTAATCTCGTCTGTTTTTGTCTATTAGCTTTTTGCTTTTCTTTAAATCAAAAGTGATGTTCGTGGGGTGAGATGAGGTGGTCTGGGTGTGTGCTGGGGGCATCCAGTTGTCTCCCTGACCACAACCTCCCCTGGGTGTCCTCCACAAGCCCCACACTCTCTTTATCCTTTTCTCCCCAGTCTTGTCTCTCCCCATCCCCCCATCTGCTTTACTACTCTGTATCACCCCGTTTGCTCTCTACCCCTCCATGGCCCTGGGACACAGCAACACAAACCCTCGTACTGCAAATTGCCTCATCACTCTTCCCCGATCGTTCTTCTAAGGTCTTATGGACTCGCGAGATTGGCAACTCTGATACTGTTTTGTGCTGGTGGGCTCCTCCCCTCCCGGCGGTGGCGACTGATCTGGATGATGCTGCATCACTTCGCTGATGATCCAGTCTCTCGGCCCCTGATTGGTTTTGATAGGAAGGTACCTGGCCGCTGATTGGCTGGAATAGAACCAGCTGGCCTCTGATTGGGTTGGTTAGAAGCCAACTAGCCGTTACGTTGGTCGCGCTTGGAGGCACCTTCCTTCACAAACTATGAACTAACTTACGCAGGATATTTTGATGGAGCTACTTACCTTAAAACGGTCAGAAAAAACAACTTTAAGATTCTGAGAAGTAGTAATCAGTCATAGAAAAGATACATATATGATTACAGATAATACCTGTGGCAGTCGAATATGACTACAGATAGATAGATAGATAAAGTACATAAGTAGCGAGTGTACTTAACGGTATCCCATTTTCTGTAAGAGAAAATTACGAGGCTGCTGTCAACAGCGCTGGACAAAACTACGACCTGTCAATATTACAAGACTTGACAGACACACCAATTATCGGAAAAGTGTTCATCGGTCATAGAAGTAATGACGCAAATCTCTCATGATCGGTTGTGCGTCAAAGAAAAGTTTGATATTCACATCATCCCGTGTCTAGCTAGAGTGATAGCTACTGGCCTGATACGAGGTGTGGGGCGCTAGCTTGATGCAAGAGGTGTGTGTGTGGTACTGGCTTAATGTAAGTGGCAACGCCTCCGCACCTTTGCCCAGTTCTCCCACACCAATGTAACACCTCTTTCCTCACTGGTCGCCTTTCCCTCTCTCGTGAACACTCCTCGTGCGTCTCCTCGCAGCTCCAGTGAACTATGAGGGCGAAGAGTAGATATTTGTGCTACAGATTTATGGCGCAATATATTGCTACACATGGATGGCGTGTTTTGTGCACTGCCTTCTGAAGCCCACGGCCCACCTCCCTCGCCCACCTTTCTTTTTTTCCAGCCCCTACCAGCCCACCCTCGAAGCCCACTTCCCCAGGATGCCTTACCAACCCACCCTTCCATGGTTTATCTACAACGTTTGTTCACGGGTGTTGATGGTATAGGCGCGGCCAGGGAGGTGAGTCCATCACGGAGTGACACGTTCAATTGGAGTGGCTGTATGCAGATGAGAGAGGGTAGGGAGGATACATAGGAGCTGAGAGCAGCAGAGGAGGGGTAGAAGAGATAGGAATAGATGAAACTAGAAGAGAATGTGTCAGACATGAAGAGGTAAGATCAGTAAGATGATTGGTTGACTGTAAAGTGGGAAGGAGCCAGTGACACTGATTCGTCGACATAAAAGCAGTCAAGGTGGGTTTAAATGAGGCAGAAAGTTATTCCCATACTGGAGCAGTGTCGACCTTAACGTCTTGCTTGACTCTGAATGCTGAATCTTGCCTCCGAGCGTTCCCTCTGATTCGCGAAGATGAAACTCTTAAGATCTGCGTTTATTGTTGAGCTGACGAGACAGATTAATGGGAAACGGAAATCTCTGTCGGCTCTGTGTCGTTCCACAAACACACGAGAAGACATCAGTGAATACACAGGGAACACAATGTTCTCTCAACTTATATTCTTGTTTAGTCGGGCAAACAAAACTTGACTTTCAAATCTCGCCTGAGTTGTTTGCTCTTGTCATCGTTAACTTGTTGCACTATATACTGCGACACACTAACATCCTCTACCACTCTAATTATATATTTGTAACAATCTATATATGATTACCTATTTTTACACTACGGGGAAGGAGTTCCACACTCGCAGATGGGCCGGTTCTTGAACTAATCACATTTATGACGAGAATTTGCCATTGGGTAAGGCAAATGCACAGTGCTCACCTCAGGAGACTAGAAATAAGAATGAATGATTGTGATAATTTATATGTTGTCGAGAGAGTGCGTGTGTTTGTGGACTGAATTCCAGCAGTCGTTTAAGCTGCTTTCTCGCTGACAAATAATTCTGCACGGGAGCACATTAAACGACTTGAATCTGTTTGGCTCAGAAATAGGAAGGCTGTGAGGTAATATGATACAAGTACTCAAATTGATCAGAGGCTCTGAATCGTGATCCATCAAGTTACTCAAAACTTGATTAGTTGGATTTCACTCCTGGTAATGGATACACACTCGTGGGTAAACGTTTTACCTCATGAGGCGAAGTACTTTTTCTTTAACAGGATTATTAACATATGGAACGATTTGCCAATTACAGTGGTTAAAAGCAAAAATGTAGATACATATTTGCCCCCCCCTTAGCCACAATGACAATTTGCATGTTATTCTCTCTAAGTTATCTGTATACCTTGTAACACTAATCTCTTGAAAGGACCCATGGTTTGTTGCTGTTTGAATTCCTTTGTATAACACGTGTGTATGCAAGACAGAAAGAAAAGACAACTACCTGGTCCTGGAGGGGAACTTGATAGCCACTGTCGTGTTAGCTCACTACACAGCCAGTAACCCTGCCGAAACGAGGCTACAGTACCTCCCTTGTCGGTAGTTGCCTCCTACTTACTACTGCCTGTGAATGTGGGATGGATGATCACAGAATCTGCACCTACCACGCTCGATATATATATTATCCCCGGAGATAAGGGAGAAAGAATACTTCCTACGTACTCCCTGCGTGTCGTAGAAGGCGTCTAAAAGGGGTGGGAGTGGGGGGGCTGGAAATCCTCCCCTCCTGTTTTTACTTTTCCAAAAGAACGAACAGAGAAGGGGGCCAATTCTACAGTTTACCTTGATCATCAACCTTTCATTCTTTTTTACAGTGTATGAACCCGGGAAGGCCCTGGCGTCCGCATGCCAGGTTGCTGTGGAGGCGTGCGCTGCTTGGTTCCCTGGACCCGACAAGAAATGAATCCCTTAAGGTAAGGAGCAGCTCTTAAGCAGCCCTACCTACCCACCTTCTCTCGTACTTCCTCCACCATCATCCTCATCGTCCAACATCATTTTATTTCCAATACACTAATCTTTATTAAAATTTCGGAAGACAAACTTAATATAAATCGAGAAATGATAATGTAATACTCATGAGAGTTTCAGGGTTTAAACTGAATTATAATAAAAAAATGGATGCCTTATTTTTTTCTTGAAACATGTATCTTTATATTGGTGACTAATCCTTTTTACTCCAGGAAATATGTGACCGTGATTATATGTTTTAAGATGTCATACCCTGTGATGTTCGATGTCACATCAGACCATTCTGTATTTCTTTTTATATGATCACAATGAATTAATCTGTGGTGCTTAGGGAATTGAGTCATCGTAGTCAGAAAATAAAGATTTCTTAACCATCCCTGATAACTAACTCCGCTGTGTGAATCACTCCAGGTTATTGTGACCACTCTGCTTGGACCACGCTCCAGATTATCACTGCCAGAGCTTGAAACACTCCGGATTATCACTACCACAGCTTGAAACACTCCAGGATGTCACTACCACAGCTTAAAATACTCATAATCATCCTTACAACTTGAGGCACTTCATAATACCATCATGACAGATTGAGACTTTCCTGATTATCACCACTACAGTTTAAGACACTCCTGATTATTAGCACCAAAAATTGAGACACGCCATATCTTTTTTTGTTTTACATTAGAGACTCTCGCTACGGACAAAAGTCCACATAAAGGGCCAGGCTTTCTTTGCAATAGAGAGAGAGAAAAGGAGGTTAAAGAAAGGGAAAGAGAGACGAGGGAGGCTATTTACGATTCTGGAGGAAGCCTTTTAAGATGTGCGAGGTCATAGTTACTGGGAAAGACATGAGATGGTGGAGAGTTCCAAAGCCTCGGGGTGTAGGGAAAGAGATGGTTATCAAAACGGCCCACCCTTGAGTTGCCAAAGGCCACACAGTAATCCGTGACGCAGCAGCTTGCCGAGTATTGCCTGGTCTAGCTAGTGGTGAGGGCACACAAGCAGCCAGTTCTCGGGAGCAAAAGCCAAATCAATACTTGTAGAAGAGGGAAAACGAACCAACATTGTTGCGTAGGGCAAGCGGGTTAACTTTTGATTACCTTGAGCACCACAGTCCCACCAAATGATCCATCAGGAAGGCATTATCTAAAAACTACAAAGTAGGAACTGTCCATCAAAAATGACCTCAGTACTGTAGACGACGATGTGGTTAGTAACGTCATGTTGCGTCTACTACTGTTCTTGGCAGATGAAAATAAAATAGAGTTATTTCTGATTTTTTCCATCGGTTGTTTCATGTTTTCACTATTGGTTCGGTCTAGTTTGGGGTCCGAAGTGATCCAAACCAATGCCTTTTATTACTGATGCATCTTCATTTTAAGAATATGTTCATACCTGTCACTTTTCTCCATAGACAACTGTTAAGGTTCTAAACATCGGTATACGCCATGTATACTGCATATGCTTTAAAAGGAAATTCTCTTATGGTTTGTCTTGCCTACAGATATACCATGGCGTGCGTAGGTGATGACGTCATGACCATTTTCATCTCCGCTTCTCTGACGTAGTGATGACGTGAGCAGCGGATGTGAACCAGTAGCGCCCACCACGCGGACCTTCTCTTCTGATCCACCATGATATCAGAAACATATAAAAAAAGAAATTCACTTGTTTAAATACTGTCACTGGTTTATATTCGCAGATCACATACGTCTCAGTTTTATGTTGCAAGTAATAAGCCAAATATGACCTAGTAAATGACGGCGTTATGCTCACTTCCGGGCATTGTTCACATTTGGAAAGTTTAGGCCCTTTAGTGAGGATACTAATCATACTGTAGCAGAATTGCTTTAATGACAGATGTGCATCAAGAGTCTAATCATTTCTTGTACTTCCTTTAGCCTTCATGTAAAATTAAGGTCAAAGAGAGTTCATCTTTTTGTTGTAAAGAGTTATGACTAATTTTGTGACACTTAGATATATACCGTAGACATATACGAAGGTTCACTCCAGCCTAGAATAAGATAATAAATTAATGAGGAAGTATTCCAGTCTTGTATTATTTTGTCCCACTCTACCTTGTCCACAGTGTCGAATGGAATAATATCAGTCCTCCTTTCCCAGATTCAGTATAATATCTGTTGTTAAATCCTTCCCTCAGAGTTATATCTTTGCACTCAGCATCATTACTACAGGGTATTCCCAAGACAAAGAATTTAACATCCGTATCAACATTGATCACATTCTTAAAAAGAAAAGGAAACATTTCAACAGGAATGTATAAATGTCATATCTGCCAACCACAGGGTCGTCATGCCTGTCAAGTTGTCAACCAGAGGGTCGTCACACACTTGTCCACCAGAGGGTCGTCACGCCTAAAGTCTACTGCTCGAGGTAATATTTTCTAGTCATCCAGCAGACTGCGAGCTCCAGTAGCCTTTTATACCGGAATGGATGAAACTGGGTTAGATTGGCTTGGGTGTGTTAGACTGTAAACGTTATAACTTCCATCTCCCGTATCTTCACAGGACTTCCAAATCAACGGTGTATTTCATCGTGTGCTTCTCACTGAAGAAAACATCGTTATTTTTCTTAACACTTGTCTCATAGCAGACATAAGTATAATGTTCTTACTTCCCATCCCTCAATGGATAGTTATTTCAAAAAATATTGATTATTTTTATAAAAGCCTCGAAAAAAAGATGTAAACTTTAATACACTAAGAAATGATATAAAGAGGCCACATGTAATGGAAACAGAAACTCAACAGAAGCCTGAACAAACGACACATAAAAGCCTCGCAAGAATCCACAACCTACAACCAAATGCATTGTGGCAAAGAATAACAGTGATGGTGATGATTAAGAAACAGATGGCATTATCGCTATGCAACAGCCCTGCCTAATGGTGAAATCTCACGTACTTTCAAATGCTTGTAGGCCACTGTGCTGGCTATATATCATCCACAGTACACCTCTATGTCCTTTTGCTCTTTAGCATCGTATACTGAACCACCTCTGTCTCCCTTTTCTAGCCTTTCCTCTTTATTCTGTGCCAAAGGTACCCAAGTTCAAGCCCACATCTTTATAAATTTCACAGAACTATCAATAACAATAAGCTGGAAATTCATTTCCCAATTTATGTTCTCAAAGAAACAGTTTAGCTCTGTGTAACTTCTATGATTGCATTTTACCTCTTTTGTCTGGTTTCCTTTCAGATCTTAATTTTAACTCGTAAACCATGTAGTCAAACTCGAGCAACAGATGACCCCCTTTTCCAAGTGGTGTATCATATATCTGATATTTTTAACTTCAGGGTTACTTTGTGTAAAGATAAGATGACTTGTAACAATGATAGTGTTAATTGATTTAAGTGTGCTCAGTGACATGCTCATACCAGAAATTTTCCTTTACACACTCAAAGAACTTTTGTCTGAGATTCTCTGCCTTCATGAAATTCTAAATTCTTCAAATTAATTTCTTTGTATCCATTAAATCCCTTGTCATTTGAACTATAGCATCTCTGAGTAGTACATTTCTTGCTGGCTGCTTCCTGTACCATCTTCATTGTACCTTCATTGCTTTTGTTCAATGTTTGTCCTGGTTCATTGCTACTATTTGGAGGATCATAAATCTCAACACCACTATGTAAGTCTTTCCTACAGTTACTCTTCCCTTTATGTACAGTTTATGAATCGTCCATTAGTACTTGCTGAAACTAAACCATGTCCCTGATGATGTGGGCCAATCCTTTACCCTTTTGTTTTCTCTTCCCTCTTTGCTGTCATATTTCTCCCGGAGCGCATTATAATGGCTTGATAACGTCCCTTCAGTAAGTTTTGTCTCCACTACGCGAGTAATATCTGGTTTGATTTCCGTAATTCAGTACTTAAACGTCACGTCTTTTCCACTTACTACTTATCCATTTGTATTCACATACATTACTTTCATCTGATGCAAACACCACATAATATACCCGGCCTCTGTATGCTATTAGTGGGGCCGTTCTATTCTCTAGCCTCTTTTAATGTCCCTTGGTCCACCACCTATGTCATAAATCCCATTGATTTCTTCCTTATTAGCAGTTTTTGTATGCCTGCTCATATAAATTCAGGCTACCCAACTCCATAATGAAAGTAATGGGTCGTATTTCATCTTGGCTACATCTACCAATTCTTTTTTTATCTCAGCAGTTGCATTTAGCATGCAAATCAATTCCTCTTCTTGTCTTTGGTCCTTCCTAGAATCTGCTTTTTGATATGTACTGATTCTGATTAATATGTACTTTATTAATCCTTCTATCAAAAACTTCATTTCCCTGACTGTCTTTTAATACGTATTTGTACTTTACAGGGTAGGGAGTTTCACACTCTTGGGGCCTCATCTCTTGAACATTCTCTACCGTCATACACCTTAAATTTCTTTATGCTGTCTGCATTACCCATGTTCAAAGTCATTCTATTCTGTTCATGCCCCACTCTTATACTGTAAAAGTACATACTTCTTTCCATCTTTTTTAATGTTTTCTTCTTACTTTCATGTTATGTCTTCTATTTGCCTCTCTTCATCTGTTCCTAGTGCTGCTTCACTATGTGATCTTGAGATGAAACAGGCAACTGAGGCCCTAATCAAGGACGTCTCATGACACAAACACACACACACAATTTTTTTTTCGTACATATTTGCCATTTGGTAGGTGGTTAGGGTAGAAGGGGTCTCGTGTTGTTGCAAAGAACTGTGTGCTGAGCATAATGAGGTTATATTGGAAGAATTTTTGTTTCACTGTGCAGTTGGTAAATGTTTGTGGTTGCTGGCAGCCTGTGATTATTCTTAGTGCTCTGTTTTGTGTGGTTTGCAGCACTGTCAGTGGTGCTAGGCAGCCTGTGATTATTGTTAGTGCTCTATTTTGTGTGGTTTGCAGCACTGTCATAATTGCTTCTGACTGGGTGGATGACCAGGAAGGTGAGACATTGTTTTGGGTGGAGCAGATGAAATGTTAGAAGAGGATCCTAATGGTTTCTTTTTTCTGTCCAAAACTAGTGCTGATAAATTTACCAAGGGTGTTTAGCTTATTTACTATTTATGTTGATATCTGTAGTGTGGAAAATGAATTTTTTGTGCCATATATGGTACCTGGTATGGTTGGACTTTTGGTGAGTTAGGGTTATTGGCCATTCATGTCTGTCATGGGTTTAGGTGCCACTGGGTTTCAGTAATAATGCAGACTTTCTATTTTGAGTGAACTAGTGCATGTTTGTAGTTGCCTGAGCTGTATATTGTAGTGACTTTGTCATCTGCATATGGGAGGAATTTCATTCTGTGGTCTGCATGAGATGACAGGAGGTCTTGTAGGAATGACACTGGCTTGGCAAACTCCTGTGATAATATCTAGTTATTTCACCACAACTCTTCATTTATAGCCAGTCAACCAATTTCTTAGTCACTGAATTACAACTGTATTTATACCATTTGATTTAACTCTAGTTTGTAACACTTATGTGGAACTGTATCTTTTTTTGGGGGGAAATCTAAGTAGATGGCAACAATTGATTTACTGTCATCATACATGTTGATTATATCATTAGAGAAGTTAGTCAGATATGTCAAAAATGAGCAGTTTCATTGATAATCATGCTGAGAATCTTTATGAAGTGGTTTACATCTTACCCTGAATAACAGTTTCCATAAGTTTACCAGTTACAGACTTTAAGCTTATTGGATGATAACTTCTGGGCAATGATTTATCACCTTTTTTGATAATGGAT
>JAUUDW010277293.1:0-13740 GCA_032361385.1 Panulirus guttatus | reverse complement strand
ATATATATGTGAACAGCTGGGTTGAATGTGGACCGACTACCGCAACCAGGACTCGAACCTATGCCCTCGACCCTGGGCGGCCCGTGAATGCGTCACGGTCTGGAACGCTAACCGTTAAACCAGGCTTAACACCTAGTTGCTTTGTTTCCCTTGAATTTTTTATCCTTCACATTTTCCAGTACCTCTCATTATTCACCTGTCGGAGGGCGGCCCGTTGTGGTGACCCAGTGACGGGGGACACAGTGGGGTGACCTGTTAGGACAGAACTGGAGGTGAAAACAGATTTTCGGCTGGTAAACATTTGACAGGAACCTGTCGTGGTTGCTACGTGAAGGTGATGTGACCTGCTGGGAGGACAGGTCGTGATGTGAGGGGAATGTAATGGTGAAAGTAACGTTTTGCTGAGGGCAAGAGATGCGAGGTTCCTATTTCATGGCAAGTTAATTACTGATGAGGAAAAAGGGTTTTGAATATTTTTTTCTTTTACGCTGGAGGCTTCAGTCACCGAGAAAGTCCACCTCAAGGTCAGGTCTTGATTCAAATATAGAAAGGGAAGAAGAGACGAGGGAAAGTATTTACGAATTTTGGAGGAAGGGAAAAACCTGTCTTTTAAAATGTGCCAGGTCACAGTTATTGGGAAAGACATAAAACGGTTGAGAGTTCCAAAGCTTCGACGTGTAGGGAAAGAAACAGATATCAAAACGGCCCACCCTTGAGTTGCCAACGGCCACACAGCAATCATGTGACGGGGTCTAGCTAGTGGTGAAACTATTAGTTTGTGTGTTTACTGTACTGAACAAGGGAAATGTCTCTCTTATGGGGATGACCTGCTCGTGGGAGTGACCTGGTAGCGGAGCTGACCTGCTGAGACCATGATCTGCTTGTGAGAGTGACCTATTACGGGAAGTCATCCGCTAGGGGGCGATATTCTTAGGGGAATTGTTCTGTCTGCCGAGGACAACTGCTGCGGAAGTGAACCACTGGGGAGGCTGAGCTATCGGGGGAAGCAAGCTATTGTCAAGGGCGTCGTGCTGCCGATATCAACCTGCTGTGAAAATGACTTTTCGCTGGGGATAACCTGCTGGAGCAGTGATATACTGATAAGCTCGTCCTGCTGGAAGAAGTATCCTGCTTGTAGGGTCAACCTGCTGGGGTCCGAAGTGACCTGTTTGTGAGGGCAGCCCGCTGGGTAAACGACCTGCTCGCACGGGGTAACCTAATGAGGGCAAGGGACATGCTAGTATGGACGACTTGCCAGAGGCAATACCAGCAGGTTCAGATAACCTAATGGAAGAACATATATACTGTCTGATGTGACCTTTTGCGGTAAGTGAACACCCAATGCGGTCAACCTGCAGGAAAAATGGCCTGCTGGTTGGGACGACTTGCTGAGGAAATGACAGGCTGAAGGTGCATCCTGGGGAGGGAGCTGAGGTAATAGTAGGGAGGGATCTGATGAGGAAGTGGCCTCAGGTGGTATGAGCAATGTATCGGGGAGTTAAATGTCTATGAAGCGCATGTGATGGGTGAGACTGGCTGTTGATGTGGTCGCCTCTTCAGGGGTAATGACTCCCCAGCAGGGACTACTTATCGGGGCAAATTACATACTGGTTGGAACGACTCGTTCGATTAAAGATCATTCTCTGGGGCCAACGTCTTGAAAGAAATGACCCGCTGGTTACCCACATTGATGGGAATTGGCTCGATGTAAGAGGCAGCTTGCTAGAGATCATGACCTGGTGTATGGAGCTGCGTATTGGATTTCGTGACCTGTTGGTGGAGTCGGTGTACTGGAAATCGTGACTTGGTGATGGGGTCAGCTTACAGATCTTAGCGTGCCGATGGAAATGACCTGCTCGTGAGGAAGACATGCTGAAGATTGTCATGTGCTAGTTTCGTCTGGACGTCAGGTATAGCTGCTGCTGAGAATATTTATATGTCAATTGGCTAAACAACGTCCTCAGTTGGAAGCTGAGGTTGTAAAGTTCACTAGGTGGGATTTCCAAGAAAGGTTAGTGGATATGAATACGCTCTACTGGGGATGCAGCCCGCTGGCGATGTTAGAGGACAAAACCCATAGTAATCTGCAAGTGGAGGTGGACAAAATAGAATGGTTGTATAGGCGTAGCTAAGCCTTGCTCGAATAGCAAATAAGTTGCTTATTTTACAGTCTGAGATACAAAAAGGTGTACTATAACAAAGTAACTAAGGAATAAAAAGAAGATAAGGAAAGAGGGAGTTCGTAAACGCAGGGATTGGAACAGTTGTATTTGAGGAGGACGTGTGGATTCAGGACACTGGCTGGGGAGGCAGCAGTTGTATGAGGAAAGGAGACTCCTTAAAGTTTCTCACGAGGGGAAGGCCTGGGTCGGTGACAAGAGGCGTAGCTGTAGATTTAGAATTAAAAGCAATTAGGACTTATGTTCCAGCATGTGAAAAAGTTTATCATTTGAAACTAGACATGGCAGCTAGAGGGAATAAAGACGCAAGCGTGGATAGTAAGGAATCTTAAGGTTTCCAGAAGTATCTTTATGCCAACTCAGAAGCATGTTAAATCCATTAGAGGCCAACTTTTAGATAATCTAGTGACACTGATGTGCGAATATGGATCGCGGTAGTGTTGCTGGAGAGAAAACGTAGGTGACAGTTGCAATATTGGCGAGAAATGGTTATTGCTTGTGTTTATCAGTTACTGGATGTTGCTGGGTTGGTAATTCCTTTGTCCGGTGGTTGCCGGGTCAGTCGAAACTGAGGTACGCGACCAGAGCGACAGTCTAGAACGAGGAACATAGAGACTTTGTGAACGGAACTTCGGCAAAGATTAATGTCATCAACATTTACATTTATGTGTTTTTTTTATTACTGAGGAAAAGGTCATCGCCAGTAGATGAAAGAAAGACGAAAGGAACAAGGACAGAGGCCTGAGGCAGTCCAATATTACTCGAGAAATGTTCATTTTGTGATCTGTGATAATGGTGCTGATAATGAGAGAAATCACTGTAGATGACGTGATCCTAATTTCTATTAACGGTGGAAAACATCCAGAGAGAACAATAGGAATTGAAACTGGTAAAAACAATAGGAAAAACAAGAGAGGAAGCATGAGATGAAATAGCAGAGAATGCCTATTTACTTATTTAGAGAGATTACTTATTTACTTGCAAATACTTACGACAAGATCTTGACAGAAGACAGGGTCAGAGCTTGGCGCTCATGGCAAGAAAATCTCCAGTAACCAAGGAATCGTGTGAGCTACGTAGTTTCAAATGTTGTGCGTGAGATGGAGAGATTATGTTTGTGGAACGTGTGTGCGTAAGGCAGAAAGAGAAGACAGCAACCTGGGCCGAAGGAAGTGAAACTCGACAGCCACTGGAGTGCAGTGAATCAGTCTCCTCATCTTATAGTGCATAACACTTGACACGTTACACACGGAACTAGTTCTTTTTAACTCTATATTTTCCTGCGGTGAGCGCTACGCGCTAGCGTTGCCTTTTTGCAAAGCCTCATCGCACGTACTCGTAAGTAAATACCCTATCTTTATCTTATTTTCTTTCTTATGTTTTTTTTTCATATCCATACTCTTTATCATATATTACTTTTCATCAGAATTATTCCCTGTTCTTGAGAGAGAGAGAGAGAGAGAGAGAGAGAGAGAGAGAGAGAGAGAGAGAGAGAGAGAGAGAGAGAGTGTGTT
Source organism: Panulirus guttatus (assembly GCA_032361385.1). NCBI lineage: Eukaryota > Metazoa > Arthropoda > Malacostraca > Decapoda > Palinuridae > Panulirus > Panulirus guttatus. Next base: position 10,046 of record JAUUDW010277293.1, on the reverse strand, counting down.
TGTTTGTTTGTTTGTTTGTGTATGAATGAGACAGAGGAAGGATACTGGGAGTGGACTTTACGGTACAAAATACAGACAGAAAATACAACAAACCACAAAGAAGGAGAAATTGGGCGAGGGAGAGACACTGATCTTAGTCTCTCCCACCGTAAGTAGAACAGGGATGAAACAAGTGTTGGGCAGGGCGACCTCCTGGTCAGGTGGCAGACAAGGAGAAGGTCGATGGTATCAGAGAGGTCAGGCGGTGAGGGAGGAGGCGCGCCCTTTCCCCAAGCTGTCATCGTTCCCTCGTTTGCTGCTGGAGATGAAAAGATGCCCAGCTAAGTCGTCATCCTCTGGCCTCCGCCCCTCTCTCTCTCTCCATCAGCTATCTCCACCATCGAAAATGCATCGCACCGCCTGTCACCCAGTCACCTTCGTGTCTTTCCTCCAACGCTCATCTCCTCCTCACACTCACTTCCCTCATGACTGTGTTAGGCATCAGGTGAGTGTGGAGTCACAGAACAACACCAGTAATATCAATCATGGACGCATACGTGCCTGGGACCCCTGATAATCGAATGGTCCATTGAAAGATTTCAGTATCGATTTTTATTTAATATAGTTTGTTAAATCATTTCTCCCTGAAACTTGTTGAGCAAGACTTTTTTCTTTTTTCAGCGTCGAGGAAGCCAGAGGCTTTGTTTTCAATCCTTAATCTTTGATGGAAGAGATGGTATAGAAAACATAACTATCTTAAAGACTCCATAAATGCAATGGTGTCAGTGTCATTTCTGGTCATGAATTGTCTCGTTTGAAGGGATTTCCTCCTGTGCATGCTGTTCCCTTTACGACTTCTGTAGTCGTAATGTTACAGGTGTTAGCTACAGTCCAGCTGTAACCCTCGTGCTTTGCACTACACCGATACACTATAATGTCTCAAGACACACTCGCTACAGTGTCTTAAGACACACTCAGTGGCCAAAAGATGATGCAGATATGTTTGTCATTTCCTGGTCTATAAGGAACTGCCGTCCAGGTAGTCTGGCCTTGACCTGTCCAGGTGTTTAGTTAGCTCTGCCATGACCTGTCCTGGTGACTAGGTAACCCTGCCGTGACCCGTACTGGTGTCCAGTAGCCGTGACATGACTTGTTCTGGTGTGTGTCTAATGACCTGTCTCCCCTTGCAGGTAAGGCGGACGTGGTCCTTGCGACATCCGTACAACACGGACGGTAAGTACACTAGGTGCAGCACTGACGGTAAGTACACTAGGTGCAGCACTGACGGTAAGTACACTAGATCATTATTTGTTAATCATCATGAGGAGATGAACACCAGGGAATGCTTAGAACCACCATGAACCAGCTTCTATGCAACAACGGTTCTTAACCTGTGGTCCATGGACCGGTAGTGATCCATGGCCCATATCCCAGTGGACCACAGAAGACAAAAAATGAACCAATAAAAATATATTGATAAATAAATGAGTAAATTGTACTATCAGTACCATGTCTGGAAAAGATTTGGATGGTATTATTTGTTCTTGATTGTGATTTCAGACCTCACATACCACTGGTTATATGCCTGAGGTGGTCCACAAAACAGCAGGTGTCTCTAAGTGGTCCACATACATCAAGAGGTTAAGAACCTTTGCTCTGAAATACAGAATTTTCTTCTATTTAAACGAAATCTGTGTTTTATGGACGATTTAGGAGAAATGTTAAAAGAATATGAGAGAAAAAATTACTGGAAATGTATGAGTGTTATGAGAAGCTCTGGTAGGATCGAAGTGGATTTAGGAATCCTATGAGTAACATCCGTAGATTTATCTCCCTAGTAATTTGAGGCGGGCAACACATGCTGCTAAACTTGACCCGACTGACTCGATCAGTCAGTCTCGTTCTGTGTTCGGGACAAAGTGACACCCGATCTATGGGATACTGATCCTTTTCATTCCACTTAAGAACTAATAATATCTCTGTATATTTCTTATTTAATTTGTTGTTTATTCATTAATATCCGGGAGTTTGGTATTTTGATTCCACTTGAGCAAAGAACTGAAGTATGTTGATATGAAACGAGAGCAATATTTTTTTTCTTATATATGCGATATTCAGGTACTGTTGTCACCTGGTCATCTAAAATGTGTAGGGGGTTACCTAGTGCTGCAACGGCCAGTCAGCGTCTGGGGTCCTGGGGAGGCTTTGCCAGACGTGACCTGGGCCACTGTTTAAGGTTAACTACCGTGTCCAGGTGTTCTCCACAGCTTAAAGGCAGCCACCTCTCTATACCCTCACTCTTAAGAAAGTGAATGTGTGTAATTTGAATATTTCATTTATGTTAATGATAGGCGTATTGCTACATCAACAGTACTTTCGAATGGTTATATGATGAACTACGATAGTGAAAATGCCTTAACGATCCTCTGCTTGTTAGAGACAGACACACTTTCACAACAGTCTTAATGCTGGTTGAAGATAGTGACCTAAGGACCTCATGCTTGGCAATAATGCACCTTAACCATCCCTTGCTTGTTTGAGAACGTTACATTGACACGGTGACCTTTCACTCGCTGAAGCCGCAGTGACACTGTCTTGACAGGAGAGACAATACGTGTATCGACCTTGTATCCATCAAAGACAATCCAGGCGCCACACACTCTTACCTGTTAACAAGTTACAAGCTTGTTATCACACTCCTGATTATAATCCCTAATACCCTCCCCCTCCTCCTCCCCCCCCCTCCCCCCTCGCGGGACAACCCAGACGGACATCTACATAACACAGAGGCGCAACTCAACTCATAGTTTTTCTAAAGCTTGGAAAATCTCCCACGGCTGCCACATCAGCGATGCAAATAGCACCCTCATATTTCCCAGAACGGTACAACCGGAGACACTAAAGACTGGCTAGAAGGTATAATTTCCTATCCCATTGTACGAGACACATTGTTTCAAAACACGACATGGCAACTTTCCTGCAGGGCTACGCTGCCACGGCGAGTTGACTATTCTCTCAACAGATGGCGGTGAGAGTTGTTATCATTGCAGGTGACGTCCCCTGGTGGGATTATCGCTGGGGGGCCTCTGATTATTAAGACATCCATTTCTTGTCAGGATGTGTGAAGACAGATCGCAAACAAATATCTGCTGCTTATTTCGTGTACAACTTTTGGACAGTAGGATGTGTAGGTGGCAGTAGCGTAAGGAGACGCGGAAAATAAAGACATCAGGGAAAGTTGATGAACAGCAGAAGAGAGACGAATGTAAAGAGGCTGAAATGGATTAGAGAAAAAGAGAGATGAAAGTAAAGCATTATGGGAGGAAGAGCTGCGTGGAGACGTGGTTCTCTCCCAGACCAGCTTTCCCTCTCACTAGTGAGAGTGTTGGGCTTATGACAGTCACCAGTGAGAGAGTAGGGCTATGACACTAAAAAATGAGAGTGTGGGGCATATGACAGTCGCCAGTGAGAGTGTGGGGCTTATGGCAGTCAGCAGTGAGAGAGTAGGGCTTATGACAGTCAACAGTGAGAGTGTGGGGCTTATGACAGTGACCAGTGAGACTGTAGGGCTTATGACAGTCACCAGGGAGAGAGTAGGGCTTATGACTCTCAAAAATGAGAGTATAGGGCATATTACAGTCACCAGGGAGAGTATGGGGCATATGACAGTCACCACTGAGAGTTTGGGACTTATGACAGTCTCCAGTGTGAGGGTGTAGGCCTTATGACAGTCACCAGTGAGAGTGTGGGGCATATGACAGTCACCAGTGAGAGTGTGGGGCATATGACAGTCACCAGTGAGAGAATAAGGCTTATGACAGTCACTAGAGTGAGGGTATAGGCCTTATGACAGTCACCAGCGTGAAGGTGTAGGCCTTATGACAGTCACCAGTGATAGAATAGGGCTTTTGACAGTTATCAGTAAAAGCAAGGGGCTTGTAAAGCTCTCCATTAGCGTGAGGAGCTTGTAACAAGCATCTGATGAAGGTAAAGAGCTTGTAACAGTCACCAGGAAGAACAGAAAGCTTGTAAGAGACATCAGCAATTGTTACGAATAGCAAGAAGAGAGTTCTAGCAGTCAGCAATAAAACCAAGGAACTTGTAACAGTCACATATAACAGGAGAGACTTGTAACAGCCACCAAAACAGAGAAGATTCTATAACAATCGCCTGTAACGAAAAGTGACTTGTGACTTTGATCAGTAAGATCGGGTTGCTTGTAGAAGTCTCTTATATAAGAAAAATAAAGACACGCATTTGGTATCTATATGATCCTTGTTCACAGCAGAAGGCTTGGAAACCCTTGCGGGCCTGGCGTAGTCAGTCGGCTGTTTTCAACTGCAAATAGGATTAGTTTGGACCGCGCGCCGTAAGGAAAGGCCGTGGAGGCCACACAACTGCGAACCAACAACAAATCCTTGAAAGCATAGCTATCAGATTATGGCCCAGAGAAAGGTTTATACTTAATATAAACAATTTACAGTGTAAATTAAATAGAAGCCTCGGTTTACAACTACCATTTACAGTCTGACATTTTATATCATAAATTTGAATTAAAAAAGTGATGGAGGAATTCGTTGAATTTCATGTCATTCTCTGAGATTATGGAATGGAAGTTGCCTTAACTACCTTTGATGATTATGAGGCTGGTAAATCATTACTTAGCCAGAGGTAGATTATCCGTTTGAAAGCAATGAACTTTTATGTGATATATGAGGGAAAAATCTTAACTCATAAACACGCCTGAGTTTCCATTTCTTGTTATGATATTCAGTGTTCTACTAACGCTTGGTATTACGAACCATTGAGTCAGTGTCTCGAACCAGTGTGCTTGTGGTTCACCAGTTTGCCATACCATCTCGACACACATTTACCAAAGCTACACTCTCGTGTTGCTGTGACTATGACTAGAGTTTATTTTTGTAGTATGCGTGTCTTGTGAGTAATCACTCTACTCTGAATGTCTGTCGTGATGGCATTTGCATACCTAAGGTCATCAAGTGATTTTGATTTTTCTTGCACCAACTGCACGGTTCTCCTTAGTCTATCGAACATCAATATTCAAAGGTTGTCATACCGTACTTTCCTTCCATCCTATTGCATCACATTCGGAGAACAATTGGTTGTTATATAGGATAGGTAGTAAGCTGGTGACAGCTTCAGGGAGGTGCTACCTTGTTGACTTAGGAGTATTGAAGTGATGGCCGGAACCATTTTACACCCTCCGTGTGAGAACTTTTTCTTTATTCTTTACTTCTCCTTCAAAAAGATTAAGTTATTGTGCTAGACTTAATAATTATTCCTGTCACACTCCATAAATCCATCCTCCTCTTCTAGATTATCTCTTATTTCGTTCTCTCTCTCTCTCTCTCTCTCTCTCTCTCTCTCTCTCTCTCTCTCTCTCTCTCTCTCTCTCTATCTATCTATCTATCTATCTATCTATCTCTATCTCTCTCTCTCATTTCACTCCCTCACATTGTCCATCACAGTCGTGTTCTCAGAGAAGACCTTTGCCCGTGGCTAGCGCCTTTGATTCAGAAGGAAAACTCAACGCAAAGGATATGTGACATTCAAGAATTACGGGAAGGTATTCAACCAGACAATGGCTACATGCAAGGGTCTTGTAACAGTCAGACGTAACAAAAAAGGGACTGTAACAGTCACCAGTAACGGGCTCATAACAATCACCAGTGACATGGAGGGGCTCGTAACAATCACCAGTCACATGGAGGGGCTCGTAACAACCATCAGCAACAGGGAGGGCCTTGTAACAACCATCAGTAACTGGGAGGGCTTGTAGCAACTGTAAGTAACAGAAAGGGCCTTGTAACAATCATCACTAACAGAATAGGTCTTGTAGCAATCATTAGTAACAGGAAGGGGATTGTAATATCCTTAGTAACAGTGAGGGATTTGTATCATCAGTAAGAGAGAGTGCCTTGTAACAACCATCAGTAACAGGGAGGGCTTGTAACAGCCATCAGTAACAGGGAGGGGATTGTGACACTTGCTTATAACTGCTGTTAACCTGTTAGAGTCATTAGCAAGAACAAGGTACTTGTTCTTGTCAATATCAATAGTGAGGGGCTTGTAATGATCAAGACAAACGAGACGTTTGTAATACTCAACAGTAAAGGTGAAAGGCTTGTAAACAGCAACTGTAATAACAAGGGGCTTGTAGCGATCATCGGTAACAGCCAGAGACCTGTAATATGCGAAAGTTACAGGCGTGTAATATTCACTAGTAAGAGAAAGTGGCTTGTGATATTTACCAGTAAAGTGCGGGGCTTGTAGTAAACACAAGGAACATTTAGGAACTTGTAAGGCTCACTAGTGGAAAAGGGGCTTGTATTAGTGACCAGAAACAGTGAGAAACTTGTAGTACTCGCTAGTAACGGCGATAAGCATGATACAGTACTGAGGGGCCATCCCCTGTAACAGGTGATGGCATGTTACAGTCAGCAGTGACAGGAAGAGGCATGTTACAGTCACCAGCGACAGCGAAGAGGTTGTAACAATCACTAGTAACAGAGAAGGGCTTGTGGCCTTCCCAATAGAACACAATGTCCAGGTTCTGCCCTCTCATTTGGCCTGTTAGCAATCGTCTTTTTTTTTCAGCCTTGGTAATTGAATGTTATGCTGGCCAGTGGTGACGCATGGAGACTTCAGGCCGGAGTCGTGCCAGTCCCTGGCTCAGACCTTCATGTGGGTTCGGATGCTCAGCGGTACGGCTTCATTATGACGAACCTTCGAGTACAATGTGGCTTCACCTCGATGAAGCTTCTTTAGGCTTTATTGAGGCTTCGATGAGATTGGTACGAACTTTTGCATCACGGAAGATCAGAGTTTAGTGGATCGAGGCTTATGATCGGAGGCTTCATTGTGATGAGGCTTCAAGGTTCAGTGTCTCAGAAGCTCCGGCATACAAAGGCTCGTGGTTTCGAGATCCAGCACTTAAGTCAGTGATGCAGAGGACACATATGTCGCCTGGAAGAGGCCCCGGGGCCAGTGTGTCACCACCAGTAGTCAACCCCCACAACAGCTGACGCTGATAAATGACTTCAGGTGTTCGCCGGATCGCCATGGGACAAGTTATGAACTTGTGCTACGGTATGCTACCAGCTTAGCCGGTGTCGCTTTGCTTTCTAAGATTTGCTTGCAGGCGAAGGGTTGAAGACTCGGTTACCACCAGGAGTTATTGCTTGCCGAATTTGATTAGGGTCCTCGACTGGTATCTCGGAAGCGCCTTAATGCCCGCGATGATCTACGTTGATATCTTGTTCTAAAGTTTATATATTCATATACATTCGAACCCCGAGTAGCAATTTTTATCGGGTATACAAATCACCGCAGAGGATAGACAGTCGCGCGTACGCTGGAGAAAGCAGTTGAAGTGATGCCATATCCGTACTCGGCTGCTCCTCTCCGTTTCCCGCCTGTCTGCTGCTCCTTTGGGCTATTACTCTCCCCAGGACATGTTCCAGAGGTGCTGGAGTCACCTGTCGCAAGAAAAGCGGGAAAGGGCTTTCCCATGTCGACGGAATCCCGGGCTGAACCGCGCAGATGTCTATGCTATTGAGGGTCACACTGGAGCACACACACCGGGATGTTGGACGGCGAATCTTATGCAATCATATTTTCTTTCGCTAATACCCGCGTGGCACATATGGCACTCTTAGGGCCACGATTTTAGGGGTTTCCAGATTTTTTAGGATAAATCATGTTGACCTTTGGGTAGGATGCTTGCGTTCGTAGCCGAAGTCAAAAAGACGACCCCAGAATTTCAAAACGATTTACATCTTGTTTATTGACCTGGAAGATCCAAGGACTTGTTTCCCCGCGAAATTTTTAGGATTCTGAAAATCGGTTGTGTTGTGAATCCCCTGCAGGAGGCGAGGCGGCGCGGTGGGTGAGGTGGGCGGGCGAGACAGTGACGGTGCCAGCAAGACCAGCACGCCACGCCCGAGGTGTCTCTCCGCCGCCCCCGTTATCTGCCTCAACGGCTGTCGAAAATGAATAGCAGGACCACAGCTCTCTAGACCTGGTGGAGTTGGTCCCCATTCAACGGAACACCTTCATCCCAAGCCACCATGACCGTCATGCTCTCCCATGAGTTTTCGTAGTTCTTGGGATATGCTGGAAGACGAAAGGCTTGATTTTAACTTATTCTCAGACTGGTGTCTAGTAGTCTGGTGTCAAGGGTAACTTTGCAAACTGTGTGAAATGAGACGTCGTCAGATGAGGGACGAGACTGGTGTGGCTTGAGATTTACAACTCCTGCTGGTGTGCTGGAACGAGCAATCTAGTGGTGGTCCTTAGACACAGGACTGGGCCTAGGGTAAGATCATGGGGTTCATATAGCCTAGATTTCCCCATCTTCCCAAACACAGGGTCACAGAGAGGTCACACGAGCGCTAGATTCCCTGGAAATAGGGTCAGAGAGAGGCAGGGCCACTGAAATGTATGATATGGATGGCCTCCTAAGACAAGGCCTGTCTGGGATGCAAGGCTATGGTGGTGTCTGTCTCGGTTGGTCCCCAGTTATAAGGCCAGACTGGAAGGTCTGTGGGGGTCGTATGACCTGTGTGGCCACCTATGCCAGGGTCACACTAGAGGCAGAGGTGGAGTGTTGTATACCTGTAGTTCGGGTACCCCTATGGAACAGGGCCAGGCTGGAGGCGCACCTCAGATAGTTCCTCGGCACGGGAGTACATTACAAGGCGGGGACTTGTTTGGGTCCCAAGTACCCCCTGAGAAGGGCCAGGCTGAGGGGTTAGGGCCACAGCATTGGTGGTTGTTGGGGAGGAGTGGGGTGTATGGCCCGGGTGGCTCCCTGACACAGGGCCAGGCTCAGAGGCAGGGCCGGGGTTGGGGGTCTAGGGGCAGAGTTCAGTCAGACTGCGGTGGGAGCTCGCGCGGAGAAGGTCGCCTGGTTGAGTTGTCGCGCTCGCTCGCCGCTGCCCCACACACGCTCTTCCATCACCCGTCGTGACCCTCCCTCCTCGGGGACCCCGGCAGTAACACTCGACTCCTCCTCGCCGCCGTACTCCATACACAGCGTCAGCGCCGTCGAGAAATAAAGCCGTGGTGGCTGATGGTGCGGTGGTAATCGGCTATTGAGCTAACGACCCTGGTGCCATTGCTACCTTGACGACGGAGGTTAATTGCCTTCGGGGCGCCACACAGGTCTCCAAATCACGAGAGTTAGTGAAGTGAGTCAGTGCTTTTCTCGTGGCTGTGGATCCTGCAGCCGCCGCGGTGCTAGTGAACCCTTGACAGGTGGTGTTGATCTCGACATTCGCTGCGGGGGAAAAGCTATGACAGAAACAGCGGAAGGGCCTTTTGTAAGGACGTGTATACATATTCTGAGGAGCTGTACCTTTTAAAACCAATCTTTTTTGTGAATCTGTCTTCTCTATGTTGCTGTTTTATGGTTCATTGAGTTCGGTTGTAACAAGTCAATTTATAAGAACAACAAAGTGAAGGAAAAAGGCAATAGATTAGAAAGAGAAAAAAAATCGTGATTTTTAAGTCATAGTTATTGAAAAAAAAATTTGAAGAAGGAAACTCACATAATCAGTTTGACTGTACCACATGTGGATACCGTGTGGATACTGGACCGAACTTTGGATATTGCTTCTGTCTGCGGATATCGGACCCACCTGTGGATATCTGACCCATCTGCGGATATCGGACCCACCTGTGGATATCTGACCCATCTGCGGATATCGGACCCACCTGCGGATACCTTATCCATCTTCGGATAACGCAGCCTGGCAACCGAACTGATAAGGTAAGCTGTGGTACAACCAATTTCTAAGTTGTGGTACATCCAATTTCAGAACGTCGATCTCACCACACAAAACCAATCCTATTTTACACAGAATTCCTCCAATGACGTGTGAGAGCAGATCGCTCTGCATATACAGCCAACAGCTGGTCTGCGTCTGAATATATCCTGTGCTAAAAATAGGATCAAATCAGGCAGTAATTAGGTGGATTTTCTCTCGTGTCTCTACACAGGGCACCGCCGATCCCGACCACGTCTGTGGGTCTCTGCAGTCTCC
>JAUUDW010277071.1:0-13743 GCA_032361385.1 Panulirus guttatus | reverse complement strand
TGCGACTCCTTCCTTGGCTCTTGTCCTCTCGCCAACCCCTGACTGTATTTCCAAGACATTTCCCAACCATTCTTCCACCTTTACCATTAAATTCTGTTTCACTCAAGAGCCAGAACATACAGGTTTCTTTCTTCAAACATACTACCTATCTCTCTTTTCTTTTGATCTTGGTTACATCCACACACATTAAGACACCCTAGTATGGGCCTTTAAGGAGGATGTGCACTTCCCACTTCACTCCTTCTGTTTCCCCTTTTAGAAATTGAAATACAAGAAGGGGAAGGTTTCCAGCCCCTAGCTCCTGCCCCCTTCAGACACTTTCTACGACATGCAGGGTATACAGAGGTAGAATTCTTTCTCCCCTACCTCAGGAATAAAATTTCTATTTATTTATTATACTTACTCGATGTTTCCCGCGTCAGTGAGGTAGCACCAGGAAACAGACGAAGAAAGATGCATCTACTCACATACACACATATATACACACATGCACATATATGCACAATATATACAGGCATATACAAACCAACATATACATATATACATACATATACATTAACATACATACACACATGTAATTATTCATACTTGCTCGCCTCCACCCACTCCTAACACCTACCCGCCCCACAGGAAATAGCATCGCCACCCCCTGTGTCAGCGAGGTAGTGCCAGGAAACAGACGGAAAAGGCCACATTCGCTCACATTCAGTCTCTAGCTGTTATGTGTAATGCACCGAAACCACAGCTCCCTATCCACATCTAGGCCACACAGACCTTTCCATGGTTTACCCCTGACGTCAGTCCACTGACAGCATGTCAATCTCATTATACCACATCGTTCCATTTTACTCTATTCCGTGCATGCATTTTACACTCCTACATGTTTAGACCCCGATCGCTCAAAATCTATTTCACTATTTCCTTCCACCTCCAATTTGGTCTCCCACTTCTCCTCGTTCCCTCCACCTCTGAAACATACATCCTCTTTGTCAACCTTTCCTTACTTATTGTCTCCGTATGTCCAAACCATTTCAACACATCCTCTTCTGCTCTCTCAACAACACTCTTTTCATCACTACACATCTCTCTTACCATGACATTACTTACTCGATCAAACCATCTCACATCACATATTGTCCTTAAACAGTTCATTTCCAACACATCCACCCTCCTCCATACAACCCTATCTACAGCCCATGCCTTACAACCATGTAATAATGCTAGAACTACTATTCCTTCAAACACATCCATTTTTGCTCTCTGAGATAAAGTTCTCTCTTTCCACACATTCTTCATTGCTACCAGAACCTTGGCCCCCTCCCCCACCCTGTGGCTCACTTCTGCTTCCATGGTTCCACTCACTGCCAAGTCCACTCCCAGATCTCTAAAACACTTCACTTCCTCCATTTTTTTTCCATTCAAACTCACATTCCAACTAACTTGTCCCTCAACCCTGCTGAACCTAATATATTACCTTGCTCTTATTCACATTTACTCTCAGCTATCTCCTTTTACACACTTTTCCAGACTCAGTCACCAACTTCTGCAGTTTCTCACTAGAATCAACCACCAGTGCTGCATTGTCAGCAAAAAAACAATTGACTCACTTCCCAGGCCCTCTCATCCTCAACAAACTGCATACTCGCCCCTCTCTCCAAAACTCTTGCATTTACCTCCCTAACCACCCCATCCATAAACAAATTAAACAACCATGGGGGCATCACACACATAATTCAATTCTTTATATATACCCCCCATTTTCTGTGTTAGTGAGGTAGTGTCATGAACAGATGACTGAGCCTTAGAAGGAAAAATCCTCACTCAGCCCACTCATCTGTTTCAATTAATGCCCAGCTTTGATGTGGACTTTTATCCGTGACAGAAGCCTCCTACTTAAAAAAAGGAAAATAAACATACATATACATACCTACACATGTATGTATTCATACTAGTTTGCTGTCATCCATTCCCAACACCACCCTGCCCCATAATAAACAGCATAAATGCATGAAAGAAAAGAAAAAAGATAACATATATTCTTTTCTTCTCCCCTACATCCGATCACCACCCCTGCCTCAGCAAGGTAGAGCCAAGAAACTGACAAAGAAAGGCTCACATCCATAAATGAGCTCTTATGAGTAATGCCCTGAAACCACATCTCCCTAACCACATCCAGGCCCCACAGACCTTACCATACTTTACCTCGGACATTTCACGTGCCCTGATTCAGTCCAATGACAGAACACTGACCCCAGTATACCACAACGCTCCAATTCACTCTTGCTTGTGCATGCCTTTCACCCTTCTGCATGTTCAGGTCCCGACTGCTCAGAATCTTTTTCACTCCATCCTTCCATCTCTAATTTGGTCTCCCATTCTCCTTGTTCCCTTCTCTTCTGACACATATATCCTCTTTGTCAACCTTTCCTCACTTATTCTCTCCATATGTCCAAATATTTCAACACACCTTCTTCAGCTGTCTCAACAAACTCTTTTTAATGCTAAACATCTCACTTATCCTTTCATTACTTATTTGATTAAAGCAACTCATATCACATATTGTCCTCTAATATTTCATTTCCAACACATCCATCCTCCTCCCCACAACCCTATCTATAGCCCAGACTTTGCATCCATATAATATTGTTGAGACTATTATTTCTTGATACATACCCATTTTTGCCCTTCAAGGTAGTGTTCTCTCCACTGTTCTTCATCACACGCCAGAACCTTAGCCCCTTCCCCCACCCTATGACTCACTTCTGCTTCCATGATTCCATTTGCTGCCATATCCACTCTCAGATATCTAAAACAATTTACTTCCTACAATTTTTCTCCATTCAAACTTACATCCTAACTAACTTGTCCCTCGACCTTGCTGAACCTAATAACCATGCTTTCATTCACATTCACTGTCTACATTCTCCTTTCACACACTTTCCAAACTCAGTCACTAACTTCTATAGTTTCTCACTAAAATCTGCCAACAGTGCTACATAAACAACAAACAATAAATGACTCACTTCCTAAGCCCTTTCACCCAAAGCCTAAATATTCGCCCTTCTCTCCGAGACTCGCACATTTACGTCCCTCACCACCCCATCCATTAACGATCTGAATAACCATGGTGACATCAAGCACACCAACCTCTACTTGGAACCATTCACTCTCATTTATCCTTACTTGTACACATGCCTTACACCCTTGATAAAAACTTCTCACTGCTTCTAGCAGCTTACCACCCACACTGTATATTCTTAGGACCCTTCACAAAGCATCTCTATCAACGCCATCACATGCCTTCTCCAGATCCATAAATGCAACCTACATATCCATCCATTTCTCTAAATATTTTCACACACATTCTTTAAAGCAAATACCTGATCCACCCAACCCCTACCACTTCAGAAACCAAACTGCTCCTGCCCAATCTGATGCTCTGTACATGACTTCACCCTTTCAATCAATCAATACATTCCCATAAAACTTACCAGGTATACTCAACAAACTTATATCTCTGAAGTTTAAACACTTACCTTTATCCTGCCCTTGCCTCCATATAATCCTAAGGCACCTCACCATTATCCATACATATGCTGGATATCCTTACCAACCAATCAACAACAAGGTCACCCCCTTTTTAACATATCTAACAGTAATACCAACCACTTCAGCTGCCTTGCTGCATTTCATATTGCATAAGGCTTTCAATACCTCTCCTCTCTTCACCAAACCACTCTCTATGACTCTCCCACTTTGCATTACCACCACGACCAAAACACCCTACGTCTGCCACTCTATCATCAAACACTTTTAACAATCCTTCAAAATACTTGCTCCATCTCCTCCTCACTTCATCACTTCCTGTTATCACTTCCACTTTTGCCCCTTCACCATTGTTCCCACTTGATCTCTTGACTTTAGCACATTTTTTACCTCCTTCCAAAACATCTTTTTATTCCCCCTAAAGTTTACTTATACTAGCTCACCCCAACTTTCAATTGCCCTCTTTTTCAACTCCTGTACCTTCCTCATGACCTACTGCAACTTCCTCTTAAACATATCCCAATCATTGCACTCCTTCCCTGTAAGTATCAACCAAATGTTTCTTTTCTCTTTCACTAACAACTTTATTTCTTTATCCCACCACTCACTACCCTTTCTAATCTGCACACCTCCCACCATTTGCATGCTAAATGCAGCTCTTGCACATGCCATCTCTGCATCCCTAAATTCCTCCCATTCCTCACCCACTCCACTCGCTTCATTTACTCTCACCTTCTGCCATTCTATACTCAGTCTCTCCTATCATATCTTCACTCAAGTCTCCTTTTCAAGCACACTAACTCTCAACCCTCTTTCTCCTTGACAGTTTTTCCACTTTCTCAAAAACCTCTACAAATCTTCACACTCACCTCCACAAAATAGTGATCAGAAAGCCCACCAGCTGCCCTGTCAGCACATTTACATCCAAAAGTCTCTCTTTTACACACTTATGTATTAATATCTAATCTAATAATGCCAGTTGACCATCTCTCCTCCTCACATATGTATACTTGTGTATTTCCCTCTTTTTAAACCAGGTATTCCCAATAACCAGTCTTTTTCAGCACACAGCTCTAAAAGCTCTTCATCATTTCCATCTATAACACTAAATACCCCCATGCACCTCTATTATACCCTCAACTGCCTCATTATTTACCTTCGCATTGAAATCACCCATCACTAATAACTGGTATCTTACATCAAAACTGCTTACATACTCACTCAGCTGAACCCAAAACACTTATCTCTTATGATCTCTCATCTCATGGCCGGGTACATAAGCACCAATAATTACCCATCTCTAGCCATCCACTTTCAAGCTTATGCACATCAATCTGGAATTTACTTCCTTTCATTATATAACACACTACCACAACACCTGCTTCAGGAGTAATGCTACTCCTTCCTTAACTCTTGCCCCCTCACTAACCCCTGCCTTTACTCCCAAGACATTTCCAAACCATTCTTCCCCCAACCCTTGAGTTTTGATATCTTCAGCACCAGAAAACCCAGGCTTCTTTCCTCAAACATACTACCTATCTCTCCTCTCTTCTCATATTGGTTACATTTACACACATTAAGACATTCCAGTCTGAGCCTTCAAGGTGGATGAGCACTCCCTGCCTGGCTCCTTCCTCTGTTTCCCCTTTCCTTGAACTTATTTCCTTATATACTTTAACACGTTCCCACAAAATCTTGTTGGTATTCGTAGGTACCAACAATAACCCCAGAGTTTGCACCCAGAACATTCCCTAATCATTCTGCACCCTTCAACCTAGTTACAATCACAGTGAGATCATCCATATTCGTTTCATTAAATATCATACCTATCTCTCCATTCTCTCATCCTGGTTATGTCTATACACATTCAGACATCCCAGCTTGAGCCTCTGTGGAGGAATCCTTGTTTGTATTGGCTCTTTCTTCTGCTGCTCCTTGAGGAAAGTGATAATACAAGGAAGAGAGTGCTTCCATTGTCCTGCTCTTTTCCCTCCTAGTTGCCTCTTATGATGTAGGTGCTACATAGGTAATGTTCTTTACTTCCCAGCCCTTATCCCCTATCTATCTGAAATCATGTTACGAAAAATTTAAATTTTTCAATCTGTACTTATATTTTTTATTTTAACCAGGGATGTGTATGACAAGTACAAACTTAGGAACACAAAATAAGGGCAATGTTAAAAATTACATCCAATGTTTTATATGCAACTTATGAAAACCCCAAGGGTGTAAAAGTTAATCACACATTAAATGCATATGAAAACCCTGAGAGGGTTAAATACCTGCCTTAGAAAAGTGGCAATCCAGAGAACTTACAACCTGAAATTATTTTCAGCCAATGTAATGGCTGCTACATTTGACATGGCAGCTCTAGCATCATCCGTTCAACTACAGAAATGAACTATTAATGCTTGCTACGGTGCAAAGGTATTTTGATTTATCTACAATATTCATTACAACCTCATACAGAATGCCCCATTCTTCAAAAGAAGTGTGTCTGCATGTGCAAGTATATGAATATCTAGTCTGGGAAATACAAAGGGAGTGTAGTCAATTACTTTTTAATGTTTCCTAGTAACATTTGCAACTGATCCCTGATTGTCAAATTTCTCCTAGACATTACCAGACAACAAACCAACAAAGCAGTATAGTGAAAACAATTCTTAACGTAAATGATCTCTCCAAGATGGAAAATAGCATAATACAAACAGAAAGAAAATATAACAGGAACAGAAAATGATAGATATCCTATGAAACAAAAAAATGACAAAGATGAGAAATATGTTTCTATCATCTTTGTCATTCTCTGCAGAATTGTCTTGGATAAATACTGAATCAAACAGCCTTGAACTGAATAAAAAATTAAATTAAAATGAATGACCTCAAAGGAAAAAGGCCTGTCAGCCTCAAAGTACAGCACAATCATCAAACAACTGTTCTAGAAGAACTATACGTTTTACCTCTCTAATCTGGCGCTCTGTAGCCCCGCAACTCTCATGGTTTGGCACATTTTGAATCTGCCATCATTAGTTTGTGGATCTGCCACCAGGGCAGTGCTGTTTGTAGCGCTTAGATGCCACAATCCAAGAACTGATCCAAGAATTAGTTGAGTATGCTAGGGGTATGACTACCCAAAGGGTCTTGCAATAACCAAAGAGATTACAGAGGAAAACCTAGGGAAATAGATGAACATTGATAATGATGAACCTGTTGTTTATCAACCAACTGATCAAGAAATTGTGGAGATGGCTCAGCAAGGTAAGAAGAAACAAGATCATCATAAAGAAAGTGAAGAGGAAAATGAGGAAGTGGAAGAAAGAATTTCTATAGATATATGAATCCAGATGACGAGAGATTTAATTCCAGGACTGGAGCAAAGGAACTTTATAACAGAACAAGAAATTTTGTCTATTTATTTGATTCAAAGACAATTAATCAAGGAAAAGCCAAAGTACTGCAAGCAAGTTACATTGCAACAATGGTTGAAGAGGGTTGTTAATAACACTGCCAAGGCTCATTACAGCATAGAAAATTCACTTCCCAGCACCTCCTCTGCCCCTGACGTGCAAGTATCTGCTGACCATGGAGACTCTGATGACCCTGCATACCCTGAAAACCCTGCTGACTCAAGACCCTGCTGACCCTTAAGTACCTCTGATGTAATCTGACGTAACAATGAAAACCTTGTTTAGGAGCATTAATGGTTGTACTATTTCCTGTTTTAAGCTTTGTTCTACCTTTGATAACACAGCAATATGTATATGAAATGAGCTGGCAAGACTAAAGGGTCAGGCATATGCTTACATAGGGGCTTCTCTTAGGGGTCAATTTCCGTTTTCCGGCATTTTCTGTGGTTCGGCAATGGCCAGGTCCCAAGGTTGCTGGATTAAAGAGGTACAACCTGTATTTGATTATCTGTCAAAAATTGGAAGGTGACAGTTCTGAGCTAACCCCCAAGTCATTCTCACAGTCTTTAAGGAAAAGACAGTCCAAGACAAATGAGTGAAACACAGACCTCTGAGAGCCTACAACAAAAGTAGATGCATAATCATCCGAATAAAAGAATATATCTCATACTGAACACAATATTCCAATATTTTCCCTTCAAGAACATTACTCCATGTTTTTATACAAAAAAGTTTCAAATCATTATGTTCCACCAAACTTTCTTTAGGTATGCTAAAATCAAAATGATTCTTGAGGCCAAGTTATCTAACTTTAGCCTTAAACGGTCAGCATGGTCTACAAATTCTATCATGGAGTGGACAAAAGAAAAAAGAATTCCTTTACAAAATGACAGAGGTGCATTTGAGAGTAACAATAATAAACAGAGACTTATAGTATTACCTTGGTGTTGGCCTGGTCCAATGATGTTAAGTGAGCAAACAAAGAGAATGTAAATGGCATGTTTGATAACTTTTGTTGAGAGGGGTGGAAATGGAGGTGGTTTCTTTCTTTCTATTCAGCTTGTTTTCATTATACTTACCCAGGTACAGAACTGGTGGTAAATAACATGGACATATTTAGAAACATTACACCTTTCACACTATAAAAAAGCCTAAGGACATGTGTAGCTGGCATGCATGGGAAGGATACTGGAGCTGTTTTTCTTTGAAATATTCAAGCTCTTTATCTATCATCTGTTATGAAAGTCCCCCACTGCTCCAAGATTACAGAGAATGAAAACTGGGTGCTGTTATGTATATTCATTCCAAAATCACAAGGACAATGGGAGGCCTCCTTCCTTATTAGGTAATCCTGCTGATGTCACTCCATGTCATTCATTTCTACACATTTCTCATATTATTCTTCTTCACTTCCCTGAAAACCTGTTACATAAATAGATGTCTCTCATTGATTCAGTCATCCAGTAATCTACATGTCTTCCATAGGTCACCATGTGCACATTAACTTGCAAGGCCAACAGCCATGCCCTTACAATGGCAATTCTTCGGTTACTGAGGACAGCATAATTTTTTTCTGTGCCTTCTTAATGATACAAGAGACCTCTATAAGCTATTACTGGTAATGAGTTAGATGGATATATGAAAAGATGTGGGAAAACTTAAAAAAAATCAATGTCAGCTGCTACTAAAGGGTTCAACAGCTAAGATGAGCATACCAAAATATCCTACATTTCTGGTACCCATAAAAGCCGACTTCTCATGGTCTACATTAACTACTGTCATGCTGACAGTGAGCAAATGACTGAATAGCATTCCTTTACTGCTCCAATGAGTGATGAGAAGGATGGTTTACAGCAAACAATGAGAAATAAATGAACCTAACTAAAATATATTCATCAATTTAACATTAAAAGGCTCATTGGAGGCTTTAAATGCATGAAAGGAAGTAAATACTGGTAACATGCATTTACATACATGGTTCAAGATAGGCTGCAGAAGTACAAGAGGAAGGAAATACTGGTAACTTGCATATACATATATGAACAACTCTTTTTGGCTTACCATGTTTAATTTATTTCTATACATTTGTAAACAACACTGGAATCACTGTGGGTATTCCCAAACAAATTTAGTAAGAATCAGAAACATCTTGAAAAGAACGTGACTTACAAAATGGCCTTCTCTCTGTCATGTCATAAAAGATAATGTACAGAGGATTGCCAACTGTCAATTAATAACTGGCAGAGCTAACAGACAGCTGTACAATTACTGATGGATTATATTTCCTTTAACTTCAAGTGATGCTTTAAATGACTCCAATCCAATGTAGCCTCTGCCTGGATATTCCAGAGGTATGCAGTCTTTTACCTCACATACATCTAATGGAGAGGGATAATGAAAGGGAACCTAAAAACATGATCCGTCAAAGATATGGCACTGGACAACAGATGAAGATGACCATATTGTCTTACAATCCCATGAAAATGTCACAAATGTATGAGCCAAATCTCTCTGGAAGAAAAGCAAGACAAGTTAACAATATACCATACTGACACTACTTACATGACTAAAATGGAGCACTTACTTTGTGAATACAAAACATTTTGCTTGTGCTCCTTTGTGGCTATAGTGGTGCACTATTTACACTGGGGGAAGATACTTTTAATAAACTAGATGAATATCCCTGAATAATAGTATCCTCAACGCTCTAACTTATGATAAACCTTGAAGAATGTAAACACAGTGAGTTCATAATATGAATATTTTCATTGTTGAGAAGTGACTTGATGAGCATTTTCACTAAAATAACACAAGACTAGCAATTATCACGAAAGTCATATGATTTAAATTTTCTACACTAAAGCATTCTTGTACAAAACTATCTACTTTTGAGCAAAATAATGAAAACTTAAAAACTTTGGTTGACTCTATCACTACTAATGTATATTCATAATACTTTCCACCAAAGAAAGCTGGATTGTGAGGTATATTTACCACTTTCAAACCACTGTAAGTCAATGCAGAGACAGGCGGACTTTATATTGACTGTACTGTCTAAGCACTTCCAATGAAGAAGGGTGAGGTCTCTAGCGCTTTGCTTACATGAGCCCTGTAAAAAAACAGTTGAATGATAAAGATGATTATTGTTAGTGCTTATAAGACTCACTTCCAGAAGCCTGTACAGATATACACAGGTGGGAGATATCAGAAGGATCCACTCTATATGACTTAAGAATGGGACTCCAAAATGGAGGACCAAGGAAATACCAATAATCCCAACTGAGCTTAACACATCATGTTCTTTACACTGAAAGCTGTATACATGACACTCTTTTGCAAGGAAAAAAATCAGCTCCAGACATTTGCACTCAATAATTCTGATAATGCACACCTAGAAATTATATCAATCTTGAGTATAATTCGAGAACTACAAAGGGAGTATTACTCTCTGTTTACTGTCTAGAGAGTTAATTGAATAAAGTGAGTAAATAAAGTCAAAAGCCCAGCTTTCAGGCAGTCTCAGAAAGTAAGAATATACAAAAAATAAAATCAAATAAAAATGTTATCTCAACAGTGTGTATGAGGTCATGAAAACAATGTGACATGACTAGAGATTACATATGAGATTTTTAGGTACCCTGTAGCTCTGGCCATACTCACAAAACAAAATCTAATTTCAATGGGTAAATAAATAAACTGATTAAGCATTCTGAACTTTACCAGTTAATTTTTTTTCCCAACTAAACAGGCAGATTACTTGAGAGTTTAAAATGCTATAGATCACTGTCTTCATATCATGTATGTAGTGATGCAGAATACAAAAAATTCAATCAAAATCATAGAATGCAGCACCTTCATTATTCTGTGAGTAAAGTAATTCATAAATTTTTGCTTACAAAGTACAAAGCTGTCTCCATGCATGAGGTACAAATCACTTCTGGGACTGACTTTCAACATGAGTTATAAATTCAATGTTGATATATAATTTCTAAAACACTGGAAGTCATACTTACGTCCATTCTTTTAATCAACAATAAAATATGGCTTGCATTCACCATGCATTAAAGTTCTGCATTATAGTGAAAGATTACCAACTAATACAATCAAATTATTGCCACTACAAGGCCTATTGTTTTGTCTACATTATCCAAAACCCATATGTATCCATCATAATCTTAATACCAATACTCATTTATATCCTTTACACTTCTTACTTTACTGTACTTATACATTAAAAATAGGTACTGTAAGTGGGCTATGCAGCATTAACAAAAAATTTCATTGTATCAAAACAAATGAGAATATACTGCATCATAAGAATCAACACCACACATGTGGCTGTATGTGTTGCAAGTGTATCGCTTAGCTAAAGAGCACCTCTTGAACACCAATTTAGGGTTTGGTTAACAACTAAGCACTACAAGAACAATACACATGAAACATGACAAAACAGTGTAGGAAATATTGCAATAGATGTAAATGTATATGTTAAAGGATGGATACTCCTGTAGCTTGCTGACTGTGATATGACAAGGTCATCACTAGCCCATTGACATATCACACAAGCACCTTTCCTACTTCTATAATCTATTTATAACCTCATGGGAATCTGCTACTAAAGTCTCTTCTAGTAGAGTTTCCCGGTATGTTCCTAAATGTCGAGCATTGGGATCCACTTTACGGAGAACTGACAGAATTGTATTTACTGATTTCCGTGTTTTGATGTTGATGCGGTGGTTTTCAGGTTCAAATTCTACATAACCCATTCCTTTGCGTCGCAAGCGCTTGAGAAGCCGACGTTTCTGCTCAACTGGAAAAACCATTTCAAACTGATGAAGCTGAAAAAGATTTACATCATTTTAAGAACACTATTTACAAAATCTTGCTTCTCCACAATGTAGCTAATTCAAAATAGATATTACAAAAGCAACTGCTTGTACATCATAATGACTTTCACAATTACAAATTTAACATTTTTTGGATACAGTATTTAGTCTATCTACATTCATTCATGGCCTACTAAACTATAAAAAATTCTAACTGCTACTTCCTTATGTTGTCATGTCATATAATACACTAATAAGTTAACCTGCAATACTTAGTTTTCTCAGAGCATATGGCATGAAATGAATGTACAGCAGTTCTGATGTTTGGTCCTAATATTGCTCTGCATTATAAATTATACAATAAAACAAAACATGATAATACATGGGCCCTCCTGAACCAATGAAAATGAATGAGTACTAAAAATCTTCAAAACCTATGAGGATTTGGAAGTTTCCTGCTACATTAGTCATCATTTCCGTGAAGTCAGAGACTCTGATAGATCTCTGGCAAATCTCAAGAAAGTGTAAAGCTGCCCCAGGACTTTACTTAAGATGAGATATCTTGTTAATCTCTTACAACACTTAAGCTGTGTTACAATTTACATGCCATCACTTAAAAGGAGGTGGAACAAACCAAAAATAAAATGAAAATTATGAGAGGTATCTAATCAGATTTACAGGGTTTGCTGACCATTAAGGATCGGTAATACCAAGTAAACCAGCAAAGCAACGCCAATGTTGAGGTTGATAAGCTTCATAAGGACACAAAAGAGCATTATCACATTTTAGGTCTTGTATACATGCTGCTACACAGTACTGAGCAAAATTACAGTTTTACTCAGGAGGATACCTATAGCATACACCATATGAATATGCGAAAGTACGTAAACTAAGTATATACATGTAAAAATACATAGAGACTTAACTGTCCAAATTTTGGAGATATCTCTGATCTGAAGCTGAAGGAAAGGCTACACAGACCAGTAAACAAGTAAGTTTATACTGCCATTTAAAGTGCATTTGCCTCATGGTTATTTAAAAGCAAGAGAGTTGAAGTCAATCTTGGCAATACATGGTGCATCTGACCCTCACAGGTATATATCCGTAACTGAAGCATTTGGAACAATGAGGGGAATGACCTCCTAACACCTGCAGACCACACTGTAAAGTTCCATCATCTTAGTCATGTTCTACTCCTATTTTTGCCAAGACTTTTCTTATCTGTTTCTTCAATAGAAAATGGCTCTAGTAGCCTGATATGTTTCCATTTTCATCATATCATGTCAAGTCACTGTCTTGGATCTCATTCCTTCTTGGTCTTCCTCTTAGATAGTTCAATATCTTTCATATTCTTGGCAGCCCTGGTTCATGCAATCCTCACATTTTGGTCTTGTTTGATGCTGATGTGTAATTTCCACATTCATACTCCCTCCATTCACTGTTTTCTTCTAGTGATGCATATCCATTTATTTTCTTTCTCTCCTACTGTTTTCTAGATCATGTCCATTCAAGTACTTCTTTCTTTGGTATTAGTTTTTATTATATGATCTCCATCTCTGATAAAATCTTCCTGATGTCTATTACAATATCCATGCAGATCATCAATATTCTTTCTCCTTCCTCCATTTCCACTGTTACCAGTTTTAGTCCTTGTACTTTCCACATCTTCCATAGTTAATTAATGCTAAAGATCTAAAATTTTCATTTTTCATACAAATCATTCACAGTGCTTCATTATTATTTTCAGATCTGATTAGTGTTCATATTATAGGAAAAAATACATGTACAGAATATTTCATATCTTGAAGCAGGATTTGTGGGAATGTGTGGAAGAGTGTACGGAAGGAAATTCCACATTGATCTGGGTAAAATTGGAAGTGTATGGTTAGAGATGGGTGATCATTAGTGCTTATGCACCTGGTCATGAGAAGAAAGATCTTGAGAGGCAAGTGTTTTGGGAGCAG
>JAUUDW010276849.1:0-19438 GCA_032361385.1 Panulirus guttatus | reverse complement strand
CCACAAAGTATGAATTGAAGTGTTTATCTTAAAAACAGTACAAAAAGAGATGAATAAATGCAACTACTATAATCAAGAAATTCAAAGTGTTAAAATTAATTGTACTGTATTTTTTTCTAAACTGAAGTTATGTAAATGAGTGTCACGTTCCTCATTGCTCTAAGTTTTTGCATACACTATCCAATTAATATTCAACATGCCTTTTCTGCAACACTAAGTGGGTTATACAGAATCCCTCAGGTACATTCCTGAGGCATCAAAAGATGGAATATTCTTTTTGATAAAAATTACTAACATGCATATTCAGCCTTTTCACTTTAAACCTAGCCTAGTCATATACATCTATGCACCTATCTAAACATTCTCTATACATCCAGTCTTTCCTAAACATCCATAACAGTTCAGTATTTTGTTACTTTATTACAGACTCGTTTCACAATACCTTGACTATCTACCTATCTATCTATATCTCTAAGGCCTGTTCCCTCTGGGAACACCCATCAAGAGGGTGACCATGGCAAAACAGTGTCCACTTACCCCTGTCCTTATATGCCTCCCTTGTATACATCATTCCACGCACATCAACCATTTATCTCTATCCAGTGCTCTTCCACTCTATTTCCCATGTCACAGGTGATCTCCTCTCACACCAACCCCTTTAATCATACTATTGTAAACTTTCCTTGTAAATTCTCCATCTTACATTCTTCCCATATGAATAAACCATTCCAAAGTATTTCATCCACTGTCTCACTCTGCAATTCATCCCCTGCTGTAACAAATCTCCCACACACATTCCATTACAGGGGCACCTAGTGAGAGCACTAGAACCCTGATTCCTCAATCAAGGAATAAAGTATTGAAACTGAACACATTCCATCTAGTCATACCACATGCTGCCAAGTACACTCACAGATATTGAAAATACTTCACTTCCTCCAGTTTTTCTCCACTCTAACTTACATCCCAGTTAACTTGTTCCTCAACGCTGCTGAACCTATTAACCTTGCTCTTGTTCACATTTAATCTCAACTTTCTCCTTTCACACACTTTTCCAAATTCAGTCACCAACTTCTGCAGTTTCTCACTCAAATCAGCCACCAGTGCTGTAGTCAATAATATATTCAGGAAATAGTATGTCACGTATTCTTAAAATGTGTTGTGAAACAAGTTCTGATAACAGGTAATCACAATAACATTTAATATGGACATTCCTGAAACAAACATCAGAAGAAACATTTCTGGAACAGATGCTCCTGGAACAAATTAGATCAGAGTAACTAAACCATACTGTATAATCATGATGGCATTATATAATGAAAAAGATGATCAGAAACAACCATACTTACAAGTTAAGTTCATGAATGAGTAATATATAAGCTTTAATATACTGCTAATGAATACTGTGCTTATTTTCTGTTAACTGAAGATTTTCATTAAGAAAAATAATTGACCATAAAACTAATCAATTTGAGTATTTGATTTCACAAAGTTCGGTATTGAATCTTGATTACAACTCAAATTAGATCATATTCAAGCACAGCATTAACTTCAATGTGACATCATTCTAATATCAAGTTGTGCTTCAAAACTTCTATTTATATTTCATAAACTGTAATACAAATTAAGTGAAGTCTCAGGCTATGTATGTATCTCTAACTAGAAAATCCTTTTTTGAGTTAAATATCATGTCAGTAAAAATGCTTTTACAAACTATATGACAAAAGAAAATCCATGCATTCTACTGATACTATGTGGCAAATAAAAGACAGAAAATCAGTCTGGTGTACAGACTTACTTCTGTGCTTGGACAATATAACATCAAAAGAAAAATGCTCCTATATTCACCTGGCCAAGAAGTTGGAACACCATTATACAAAACATTCTGACCCATAATAAAACTTCTTAATATTCTCAAAATACTGCAATCACAAGCCAGTCAATCTGGCTTGTAATTGATGAGGAAAGGTTCTAAGCCCCACTTTCTACTGTAGGTCATACAGTGCTAACAAACAAGCTACTTCAAAATGCATACAAAAGGGCATGCATCATCATCTTTGTATCATACCTCAAGTGAGGTTCAACACATTGGTTCTCCCAACTTTTTCCACCATCACATGGACTTTACAGACTACTAATTCAATGACATAAATAACAGAATCAAGCTGACCAATATAAAGAACTGGGATGGGTTAATGGCATATACAGATAAAGAGAGAGATAGACAGACATATGTCTTATGAGCATATCAAAATAGAGAAATAAGTATCAATAGGATAACTTATTTTTAGTACTTAACAGGGTTCTAAAGGCAAAGGCTTAATCACATATAATATTTCATATAAGAAAAGGTGGACATTAGTAATATCAATGCTAAGTATATTCATACATTAGAGCCAGCCTTGGCAATAGGTCTCCCGTCCCTAGAAGGGGAAAAAATGTTTAAAAACGGACTTGCTAATGAGTAAATTATCTAAAAGATATACTACATACTGACTGCCTTATAGCTTAAAGCCTTGTTATACTAATGATGATGAAGTAGCCCAATGACTGCTTCTAAGCCACATTAATGATTGCACAGACGTTTGATAGGCATCAATGATGACGAAATCCCACCAAAACCTGTCTATCTTCAAAATGGCTCTAGTCAAACAGATGGAAGTGAACAGCAATAATTTTGCAAGAAAATATGAAACCTATACCTGAAAACATACAAGCACCCACCAATGTCATTATAAGCTGCTGTGGATAATTATAGAGAAGCTAATGGAATATCCATATGAATATCACATGAAGAAGGTTCCTCAAGGCAGTTCCTTGTTAAACTTTGGATAAATTTTCATCAATATTTGTCTCTAATATAACATCTCCCAGCGGCACAAGACAAGCTATATCTATCTATGACTCAACAAAACAATCTACCTCATCTGAAATGTTACATGATAAATTGCTGCTCTTCTTCATACCATGACAGGTCAAATTATGCACCAAAAGTAGGCATGGAGATGGAGTGGTATTATATGTGATGGATATCTGCAAAATAAGGATGCTCAATATATAAAATCAAATTGACTTCTGTCACTTATTTACTGTTAAGCACAAGGACCTCCTTACCAATCAAAATCATGATACTTGATAACATTTGCACCTTTGGATGGTATAACTGACAAATTCTATGATGCTTTAGACCATACTATACACCTGCTGCAAACTATTAAACAACCTACAGAAGTCACAGCTTACGATGTTTTTTAAACTAAGCTTGGGTATTGTAACCATTTATCTTCATGGTGTCTCCCACTGATGGAAAAGCAGACTTTTAAACATATACCTTTATACCTTGTAATCAAGTCAATTAAAACTAAAAATTCAACAATGAAAGAAAATTTCAAGAAACATTCTGACCACTGGTTTTTACACCAAACATAAAGTCCATTTATTTTCATTAGGCTCTGATACTGCAGCTTTATCTGGCTTGATTTCTTTTTTAATACTTTCCATATTTCTCTGAGGCAGTGGCTCTATCATCACAATAATAATCGCTGGGTGAGAGTGACTGGCTGGCCGAAGACTGTTTGAGGATGGCAAGCAGTTATGGTGGGTAGCTTAAACTTACTAAATTCTGGTGATCCAACTGGCTAGTTGTGTGAATTTTGAGGCATGGGTCTTTTGAGCTCTGCCAAGCACACTCAATTTCTAAAGTAAACAACATCATATAAAACTAATTTGTAACATTAACTGATTTCCAAACTTCTGTGTCAAGTAATGGTCAGTATTATGCAAGTCCCTTGTTGCACATTATACTGCAATCATTCAGGTTCTTCCTAAAGTATGACAAACATTCCTTAAGATAACTTAAAGCTAATACTATTTGCTCTGGTTGGTCACTAGGATAATCAAAATTTCAGCATCTGGATTAGTATAAGATGACTTTTCCATTGGTTTTAAGTCTCAAGTACCACAATTTTGTTGTCCCCTCAAATCATAATCAGACAACGAATCCTCAACATTCAACATATGAAAAAGCAAACTTGAGTATCTGGCACTTATTGTACCTTAAGTACTTATCAAGTATGACTTCATTATAAATGACAATGCTGTTTAACGTAGTTTGCTAAGTTGACCACCAATTATTACATTAAATCAAACATAATCTGCAACGGCTCCCAGCCTGAGCTCTCAGGCATTTCTTGGGTTCCACTGCTTGAATCCATACAAGCAAACCAGTGATACAGCTTTAGCCCTCTGACTTTAAATGACAAATCCACTAAATACATGATACTTGGGTACTTAAACAACTTTCAAGATAAGCCTGTATACAGCTACAACCTTGTACCATTCCCTGCATAAATGGTCAAGGTCATACATGCAATGACACCCACACCATACAGGATCCCTTACCAAAGAAATAGTTAAGAAGTGCTTGAAGTTTTTGGCCATTAGACCGTACAATGGCTGCTAACCGAGGGCTCACATTGGCTACAGAAAGAAGTGCTTGCCAATGATTTAAAAACTTAAAAAGAAAAATTGGTGTGATCCTAAAACTGAACTTATTAGTAGTGGCAGTGTTGAAAGCAAGGAGATGTTTTGAATGTAAGACTTTCTTTAATAACTTAGAAATGTAGCACCTACAGTCTGACAGTTATAAGTAGGCAGTTAAAAAAATGTATGCATAAAACAATTAGATAACATCATCATAATGAGAATTTTAGGCACAAAATCAAACTTTACTTAAATTAAAAAAAGAATATGGCCTTTCTTATTAGTACTTAAGAAACCTGTTAGCAAAATAAAGCTCTGAAAATATTCTGGGAAATTCTTTTTGTGAAGAATCTGGAGTACAATACTTTACACAAATTGTAATAGGCTCAGCAAAATCTGAAAGAGCTGCATGAAAATCTTTGTGTGGCAAATGCAGTTTCAACATAAAATGTTATTAAAGTAAATCTAATGGGCTAATTCAGACTAAAGATGTGATGATACATAATACATCCAATAATGATATCAAAATATCTAATTATAATGAATTTTCTGAGGTTACATCATTACCATGTACCTGTAAAGAGCTTTGCTTTACTGGAAAACAAAAAGTTTGAATCTATCAGTTCATTTCTAATACGTAATTTTCTGCTTTAAGATGATGAAGGCTAATGACCATCCTTTGCTGAACACTTTAGTTGTCAACTGTCAACATTCATTCAACTGATGAAAAGTAAGGCACTGTTCGAAACAATTAATGCATAACTTTGAGCTATTACTCATATACTCTAATACTGTCATCTACCGTAAACTATCAAAAAAAAATCAAATGCACAGGAGCAACTTGTTGCCTCATTCATTAGAGTGCACTAACAAAAATTGTAATTATATTGGCACTATTCCACTTAATAAGCTTTGTCTCTAAGTGGAAATCTATGCTCCTAAGAGTAATGAGCCATAAAGATTATTGCGATATCCCACACAATATATAAATATGGATAAACATATTGCTGTCTGATGAGATATTTCTATTCTTATAACATCACTATGTGATGTGCAATATATAATTAACGTTTTTAAAAAATTGTCCCTAATGCAAACGTGAAACAGCCTACATCAGCAGGAGAGCAAACTGAATAATCAGGTTTAACAAACTGATTCTTATTTACAGATAGCTTTAATGGTAATTCCTCACATCTTTGTCAAAGAAATAGACATCAAGCCTTGATACAGACAGACATTATGAAAACTAACCAGGCACAATAATAGACAAAGCAAAGGAAAAATTACATTTTGAAATGTTCCATTTTTTTCTATCCAACGCATCGCTCTCACCCTCCTCAATGTTTAGGCCCCCAATACCCGAAAACCTCCTTTACAACATTATCCCACCTCCATCTCCCCCTCCCCTTTGCTTCCTTTGCTTCAGACACTTTCATCCTCTTCGTCAGTCTATCGTCACTCACCCTGGTCATATGCCCAAACCATTTCAGCACTCCATGATTGACCTTCTCAGCCAGACTATACACACTAACACACTTCTCTACACCACACCTGTATATCCTTAGCACCTTCTACTATAAAACACTTTCTCCAGATCTATAAATGCCACATACAAGTCATACTCTCTTCACACCTTTCTTACAGATTCTTCAAAGCAAACATCTGCTCCACATATATTTCACCTCTCCTGGAATTACATTATTCTTCCCTGATCAAATATTCTGTGCATGACAGCATCCTGTTAATCAACACTTTCTCAAACACCTTACCAGATACTTGAAACAAACATACACCTGTACAATTGCTACACTAATTTTTGTCTTCCCTCCTTTTATGTGAGGGCACTTATACAGGCATTTCACCAGTCCTCAGCACCCTACCTATGGCCATATATCCTTCAAAAACCTGATTAATCTATTAACATCATCATCCATTTTCTTGGGAACCTCATTCCCAATCCCATTTACTTCAATAACTTTACCACATCTAATCTTCAGCAAAACTTTTACTATCTCCTCTCTTTACCAAAACATTCCACCATTCAATGCCCTTTCTTATATGTCTACATCCCATCTTCCACACTTCACCTACAT
Organism: Panulirus guttatus; assembly: GCA_032361385.1. Taxonomy (NCBI): domain Eukaryota; kingdom Metazoa; phylum Arthropoda; class Malacostraca; order Decapoda; family Palinuridae; genus Panulirus; species Panulirus guttatus. Next base: position 12,863 of record JAUUDW010276849.1, on the reverse strand, counting down.
AATTAATCATTGCTACCCTATATAACATCCACTCCTCTTAAACTCTCTTGACTTCAGTTACTTTCAACATATGCTATTCTTCACTCAATTTCTTCAGGTATCTCTACACTCAATCCACATTACCAAACCCACTCACTTTTACCACTTCATCCACACATATGTCACTTTCTCTCTCTCTTAATCAACCATCCACTTGTGATCCTAGATTCACCAAGAAATGATCAGACATTCCACCTGTCATCCCTCTAAACAGGTTCAAATCTAACAAATTTTCCATTACACTCTTGCCCATGAATATATAATCCATTTGTGCCCAATGACTTCCAAACCCACTCACACTCATATTCTTACATAATCACCTCTTCTTAAATTATGCATTTCCAGTTGCCATTCATCTATAAGCACACAACTGAACAAGCTTTATTTCATTTTCATTTACACTAGCATCCTCATACATCCCAAACTATACCCTCAATTGCCACATTACCTAATCCACATTCAGATTCCCCTACACTAAGATTCACTTCTTTGCATCAAAACTGCCAGAGTATTCACTCAACTCTTCCAAAAATGCATTTTTTCTTCCTCATGCCTCTTACACTTGGTCTATAAGCATTACAAATCACCTACCTCTCATAGTCAACTTTCATCCTAACCAACACCATCTTAAACTCCCCTCCTTGAAATCTTTAACGAAGTCCCACAGCTCATTTCTTATCAGAAGTGCAAACCCTTCCTTCACTGCTATCCTCTAACTGTGGACTTGACCCTCTGAACATAACTACCCTCAACTTTCAACTAAAGAACCTGAAAATCTATGATTTTCTCTCATCAAACACAGCATCTCTCCCTTCTTGTCACTCTGATTAAAACCAAGCACATTCACATCCCAGCCAGAAAGTAACAGGACTAGCCTTCACTTGGCTCCTTCCTCTGTCCCTACTTTCAAGTGTGATAATACCAGAAAGAAGGTTTTTCAGTCCCATGAACCCCAATCTTACTCACTTTCTGTGACATGCAGGAAATATGTGGCTAGTAAAATATCTCTCCTATCACCATGAACAACTTCAAATTTATCAAAACTACTTTAGATACGGTATCAGTTTTAACAAAGCTATATAGATAAACTAAATATCTAACCTATCTCTAAGATGCTGGAAATGATATAACTGGATGTGCACAGAAAAACATTATCAGTGAAAACATACATATGTAAGGTATTAACAGATGCAGAAATACAGTCAAATAAAAGTACAAATGAGCCTTCACCCAAAGCATTAGCTGAAACATATGTACAAAGGAAAACATGCATTAGAAAAGTTTTCTGGAAAATACATATTCTCCATAATGAACATATCACTTACTAGCTTTTGTAAGAAGAGCTAAGATCTCCATAATAAACTTGATCTTGGCCCAATGAGTCTTTGGAACTGAACTGAGGATTGCTGCCATTGTAGCCACACACCCATCTTTACCCAACATCACCTGGTTAGTGGCTGCAAGATAAAGTTGCCATCCCATCAGATTAATTTCTCAAGAAATAGTTTGGTTTCAGATATTTGCAGTCTTCTTCCCTTCTTTCTCAAGTCTTGTCTCATAAAATGGAGGTACAAAGACTTCTTCAAGGATCTACACATACATAATCATACATATCTGTTTCTATATTCATTTCAACTGTATCTTTCATCAACTAAAAATCTTTCTTCACTTGGATTTCACTTACTGTACTTCATGTACTATTTCTTCTCACCTATAAAGACCTAGCCATACCTGATACTTGTTTTCATATTCATTCGTCTTGCATCGCTCATCTACTGGAAATCTTTTTGCTTCCCCTAAAAACTACATAAGTTCTTTTAAAGATCCATCCTAAAAGTCCTACGATGAAAATACAAAATATATAAAACTGGACACTTTGTAACATTTATGGTTTAAGTTCTTTTTATATAGGCAATCTAATCTCTTTAATTTCATTCCTATGTCTATGGGGTGGATCACGTACATATAACCTCTCAATTCACTCAAGAATGTCATCAATGTATGTGAAATGTGCTAAAGTGAACAAAGTCTCTTAATCGTTTTTCTGTAACAAGGTTTCCAGTTAAAGACAGAAGTGCTCATTCAGTTCAGGCCTTGAATGACATAAATGACAAAAGAATGAGAAAAAAGATGAAAAAGAATGCTCCAGGAGTTCTTCTCAGAATGGAAAATTTGGATCAATCAGTTATGAAATGAAAACCAAAAGGAAATGGGAAAGGTGAACAAAAGGGGGCAAAGACACACACTTAAAAGAACATCTAAATGGTGTATGAATGTAACTGACATCATGTCTTGCCTAGTTTTACTGAGGCAGGGAGTAAGGTTAGTAATTCTGATATGATTATTCTAAGCACAATTTATACACTTACTCACTGAGACAGTAGTACCACCCTATACAGTTGCTGTCTACAAACACTAACAAAGTAACATGACATCTTAATTTTTCATTTTTTCCTGTAAGCTAATCTATCAAGTGAAGTGGACATCCATCTGCACCTCCTTGCTTACACACAAGGGGGCCTAAACAGACTCCAAAGCTGATCTGAAATAGTTGATAAATTTCAACTCAAGCAAATGTAAAATGATGAGGAGTGGATTAAGCGAAAGCAAAGCCTAAATATGATTATTGCCTAAGCTTCAGGATTCTGTGTTCAAGAGGGAGTAGACATCATCCCAAACCTATCACCAGAGTCCCATATTAGAAGAACAGTTAGGGAGACAAACTGTCTGGTGGCCAACACCAAAATAGCTTTCAAGTATATGAATATGGAAATATTTAGCAAGCTATTCATATCCTACATAAGACTTAAACGAATATACCTCTCAGGTTTGGTCACTGCACTAAAGAGGCACAAAACTCACAGACAAGGTTCTGACAAGGGCAACAATGATGATAAAAGAATTAAGAGAGCTAAGCTACTGGGAAAGGCTGGAGGCTTTAAATTTACTCACCTTGGTAGAGACGGGACTGAGGGTTGACCTAATCACAACCTTTAAGTTTTTAAAAGAAATCAACAAGTGGACAAGGGAAAGTTCTTTGAGAGATGCAAGGACAGAACATGAAATTAAATAAGAAACTTGTAAATAAGGACATAAAGAAATAATCTTATAGTATGAGTAGTGGATGAATGGAACAGACTGACTGAGGACACAGTTTATGGAGACAGCATACATAAATTCAAGAGGTTGTATGATAGTGTTCAAGAGATGGGACCCTAAGGGTGTAAAATTCACTCTCCTTACAATACAAAAAGGTAACAGCAAACAATAGGTAATTACAAAATGCCTCCATTTCACATGATCATAAATCATCATTCTGAAATATCTCTTATCACAAGCAATTCACACACTATATCTATTATGCTGAATAAATTTTCTCCTTGCTCCTTCAATTATACAAACACACATCTTCACCAACATAACATGTGCTGTGTGTCTCAAGCTGCCAAAACACTTGAAGTACATGTATCTTTCTAATGATTTCTTAACTCCACATATCTTTTCACATAATTTTTTTTCTTCATACAAATTCGCCATTTTCCGCATTAGCGAGGTAGCGTTAAGAACAGAGGACTGAGCCTCAGAGGAAAAAAATCCTCACTTGGCCCCCTTCTCTGTTCCTTCTTTTGGAAAAGTGAAAACAGGAGGGGAGGATTTCCATCCCACTGCTCCCTCCCCTTTAAGTCGCCTTTATGACAGGCAGGAAATACGTGGGAAGTATTCTTTCTCCCCTGTCCCCAGGGATAGAGGAGAAAGAATAAAAATATAAAAAACATGATTTACATCATTTTATGATTAACATCACAAAATTTCATTTTATGATGTTAATCGTCTAATTGTGCTATTTCTAACTTTTGTCTATCTGGCTCTAGGACACCAAAGTTTCACACCTACAAAATTGGGACAAGTAATCCATAATGCTAGATTCTTACACACTCAAGTACTTAAGTTCTCTGTAAGCCCTATTTTTTCTATCCTGCTTGACTCTCCTCTCATCTTCAGCTTTCCATCTGTGATCTGTAATGGTCATTGCCTCTATATATCCTAACTCACTAACTGCTAATTCTTTTTCATTCAAGTTGGCAGTAAACTACAACTCACTATCTATTGCAAAAATATGAGCATTCCTCTTGCATCTACTTTTAACACCCTCCTCTAACACATACCTCCAAAATGGCCTACTATCATATCCAACACCTTTGATTTGGTTAAAAGAGCAGCAACATCTACATATGATAGGTTCTACCATGTTTCAGCTGTATGTTGCAATTCCCCCATCTTTTTTCATCTCACTTCTCATGTTCCCCTGCTATTAACTAGAACACATAAGACTTAGCAAGCCACTGCATCACATGACTGCAATGTGGCTGCTGGCAACTTAAGTCTGAAATGTTGTGATGTCTGTTCCTTCCTTAAAACACTAAAGTAGATGAAACAGTGTTGAATACAAATATAAAAAAGTTCCTTTAACTGCAGTTCTTCTAAGGATATACATAAGCATATATCAAAATAAATGAAACAGCAAACATCCAGAAGTTAGGAATTAAACCTTGCAAATTTTCATTCCTGTGTGCACTGTTAATGTATCCTCCATCTATTGCACTGGATATGCTCTACTAATTTGAGATTCTAAGCCACCTGAAATTTTTGTTAACCTTGCTGTAACTTCATTGCAATTGTGATTAGGCAAACGTGTAAATTTCTAGAATAAGAAAAATGAGCATATAATATGTGGTGGTGTAGTAAATCAGTCTTGAGGTGAGTTCTAGTTTGAGTAACAAGTTCACATAAAGAGCAGTTATAGTGTTATACATTTCACTATTGCATGAACGAGTGCTGTTCCTGATTTTTGCCAGAAATACTGCTGACAACTGTGTTGCAAATAAGTCAATGAAACAGCACAATATAAATATACATCTTTGTTTGGATTTTGGGATACATACTTCATGACTTTAATGCCAAAAATAGTAATAAAACCTAGTTATCTCTCAGTTAATGATATCTTTTTAACAAGAATTACCAATATCATAAATGCTGTCATTATCATTCCAATCATCAAATTACTATCATCACCCTCTACTATACTCCAACATTTCCTCCTCAAATGTTCTGTGCTCATATCACAAAGACATAAACACAATACTGCCCTTCTTAACATGAGGTCCCAACTAGGGAATATAGCTGACTTCCAGTGCAACACAGGGAGTACTAAGACAGGAAGGTAAAGCAAACATCTAAAAATCTAGTAGATTTTGAAGAGTTGGATGTTCACTAAAATATACAACAATCTTATGAATATCATGTTGTAATTACACTCCTAAAAACTTACAGTTTTTGGCCAAGTACTTAGTTACAATCAGCAAGGGAAGGAGAGGGATGCTGTTCTTCATGTGAGTCTGTAGCAATTGATGTGTAAGCTTCACTCCACCAACAAGCCTTGCTTTTACTGCCAATTTGGGGTCTGAGGATAAAGAGACTAATTAGACAGTTTGGATCAATAATGCACAAAATCTTTACTTTATAAAGATTCCATACTTCCATTCATAATAACACTTATCCTTTACAGGCACTAAAAACAAAGCATGTAATAACTATCAAATCTAAAGACTTTATGGCAACCAGTCATTCAAAATCAAGCAAGAAAGAAGATGGAGCAACTTAAAAATTGTAAATACTACCAGAATAATGTGATTGTTTCATTCACAGCTACCAACTTTATAAGTAATATACCTTTTGATGCTAGCTTTGCTAAGACTTGATATGCTGCAGGTGTGCATGATTCAATAGTAGACAAGCCATCAGAAGACAGAGTCTTTAGGGTACGTAGAATCACTTCAGCTGTGTTTAGGGCCAGACATAACTGAATTATGATGAGGCGCACTTCTCCTGAAATAGAGTTAACATTACTAAGCAATACCATATAACATAAAATTTCAGCAAGTAAACCACAAACTATGAGTATACAGAGTATAATGCCATCTCTTCTCTCACAAGAATTTCAAATGCAATTTACACCAAAGCAGCAAAGTTATATTATCAATTAACAATTATTTTTACACTGTAAATTATCCAAGTTAATTTCTTTAGGGTTCAACTTAATACAGTGTCTTCTTGTCTTCCCAAGCCCATTTCAGATAGCATTCATTTCTCCTCTGTTCTTTGGCTTACATCATTGATTTAAACAAATATGATACTGAATAGACAATAGCAAATCAGAATTGAGCCAATCCCCTAAGACTGAAAAAATATCTCAGTAGGTGTTCGATAACATCTGACATTAGGATGCCTTTAGCTTGGCTGTCGCTATCTATAGCCGACAGCTATGTAATTTACAATATTCTTACTGTCCTCCAGCAGACAACCTTGCCATAAACCATCATGTCTGCCATTTTTGGCTTTTCCATGGACTCAGGTACTAAAGCTAATCTTATAACTGCAATTGTATAAGATAATTTTCCTGAGGGATGGTTTACATCATCAGGAAAATTATGCATGCAACTGAATGACATATGATTCAGTTGATATTAGTAACGTTGTATCAAATAAGAAAAGAGAATCAGATGAAGCAGTTAAAAATATAAAAAATGGGGAAAGAAGTGTGGAGAATAAGGCCTTCAGGTACATGTCTGGTGAATGCAGGGTAATGCATATGAATTAGCTGAAGCCACCATACATTATGTATATAGGTATACCATACTTGTATGGCAGCAAAACATTTGTCCATGTTATGTTTCCTAAGGATTTAGAGGATCCTCAAGGATCGAACATGTACAGTAATGTCCAGCTACTTACATTATCAACATGATGGAAGAACACTCATGACATATCAAAGTAGTTGTAAGGAAAGGTTATACCAAACTTGAGAAATATGTACATCATTTATGCCTTGACAAGATACAAATATTGTAAATCAGTACATCACAATGTAGTAGAAGGCTGAGGTACCTGGATGGTGTTTGGGAAATTTCCTAATCTTTAAAATGATGTACACAAGTCTTTCAGAAATTAACAGAAAAAAAATACAGTATAACTGCAAGTGCATCTAATTCAAAATATTAATCTAAAGATTACATTACAATGTTGACTGTAATCCAAAGATTACAGTATAATTTCAAATGTATCATCTCCAAAATTTAAATGTAAAGGCAGATACTGAACTAATGCATTGTAGCTTAATCATGACAAGCACTTCTGTCTGCCCAAACAATATTCATGGTAAATGGCTAACCTTTGTTATTGGGAGAGATGGCATCATGAAGCAGAGCGCATGTAGCTCCCACAAGAGAAGGATCACGACACAGCTGAAAATACAAATCCAATAACTAAAATATGTGGAGCATAACGACAGAAAATGCACATCTCTGTCTTTAAGGATTTTCTGTACAATATCTATATGATGAGACTGAAGAACATGGTGAGGATGCAAGATACGTGAATAAATGTATACTGTCCTCACATACTTTTATTTACGAGAATGATAAGAGCCAACTCAAAATAAATATGAAAACAGGTTCTATTCAATGCCAGTTCTGAATAATGGGTCGAATTAATGAGTCATCATACAATGACAAATTAATGTGTCCAAGTTTTCATGCTTTGGCATGAATAATTTAATTTTCCCTCAAAATGGCAGTGAATCAAATTTTCAACTCTATAACACTGAACAATGATGTAATTACTTCTATAACAAATTACAAGTAAAGGAAATTTTCATTTTCAAATATCAGCTGTGAAGTTCATCTAACCCATTACTATTGAAAGAAAATGTCCTTGTGCTACATAAGAATAATATTCATCTAGTCATACACAATTTCAATTACAAAATAAAATCATGTTTTTACTCATCTTTGATATCTGTGAATAAAGACCTATTAAGAAGCTATGAACCCTGACAATGATTTACATTCCATCAAGCCACTACATTAATTTCATCATTAATCCCTGCAATATTCCAGCCATCTATACAGAATGTCAAAAGAGAGGAGAATACCAACCTCAATGGTGCGTACTAGATGTTCTAGTGTCCGTTGCTCACGGGAAGCCATTACGGCCAATGTCTCTAAGCGAGCTTCTGCATCTGGAAACAAATTATCACATCAGTTCATAATCATATGGAAAAACATGCAGCTCAAGGGTTTATATGCAACAAGTAGCAGCCAAAGCAGCTACAATTATCAAAGGGAGATTCTTTGTCCATCTATCTATCTGTGTCTATGATACCTGTTTCTTTTGGGAACTCCCATCAATGGGAGTCATCCCTACCCTTTCATGCCTTCCTCAATCACAGTAAGAGTCTTTGTATATGAGAAACTTTGTCTACAAACACAAACAGCACTTCCTGTTTTCATTCTTGAGTGGCTGTTTCCTGAGTATAAATAAGTTTCCTATTTCTGAGTAAAAATTTCCTATTCCTAAGTCTAAATGACATTTTCTTATTTCTACGTATGAGTGACAATTTCCTATTCATGAGAAAAGGTTAATAAAAAAAGGGAAACTTAAAAAAGATACATAAAATTCTAATTGATTTCATTAAGGTTTTAAAATACCCTTCCACTCAATCAAATGAAGCCAATGAAAATATTAAGTGCTTCTGACTACCTTCAACTGAACAAAAAGTACGTATTTTTTAGTAATACAATATTTCTTCTGCCTATTACTTTTTTAAAGCTTCCAGCTGATATCAGTTCTGAACATTACAAAAATTCATCACTAATAAAGGAATCAATGACCACTATAGCAGACAGTTTAACAAAATAATATGGGAAAAGACCATAGTAAGTTGTGTTCAAAGCATCAAAAAACACATACAACTGTACATACAGTTGAAAAAATCAAGATTAAAATCAGTGGAGAAACAATACATGACAAAAAAAAAATCCTCTAAATTGACCCTCTAACTAAGTTCACTGAAAATACCTACTAACAATATGAATACAATAACTGAAGACCAATCAACATGAAAAGTTCTTTTTATCTTTACCTTACGAAACTGACCTAAGTAAGTCATCTTAAGCAGCTGTTCTTACTATGAAAGGTTTTCCTTAAGAAACAGCCCTGAGTAAGTCAGCTCTCCCTTGAGCAACTCCCGAGTAATTCAGAATTACCTTGAGCAACTGCTCCAAGGCAGCCAGGTCTCCCATGAGCACCTACCCTGAGTTGGGTTTACGTTTTGCTTACTTAACAGTCATAACACGACGTTTGAGTTATACATCATTAGCAGTTTACTTTTCATGAAGTCGCTGCCGAATTTATACCAGAGTCTTCTCTATTTCTGTTCCATCTGGGTGAACACATTCAAGGTGTATGTGAAGAATGCTGTGAACTCGAACACCTTTCTTCAGGTGCTCAAGATAGAAGCTTATGACCAAATACTTACGTACTGGCCACTGTGTCATTGTCCCTTGGCCTCAGCTCCTGGTGAAATGGCACGGCACCAAAATAGTACCCAGTGCAAGAATAATGTATGAAGCCCTTGTTCCATAACCTGACCTGAACAATCTGTCATCCTGCAGACCTTTAATACATTATTCATGAACTACGCTTCGCCAAAAAGAGCAAGGTAAGTACTTCGGCCTTTAATCTCAATTGCCTTAAAGCAATCCTCGATGCAGTTACTTCCTGTACTAGTATAACATCATTCACTGCACTATGACTAATGAGAAATCTGCGAACATGTAGTACCACGCAAAAGGTCCTGGGTTCGAATCCTGGATGTTGGATGGTATCATATGTAGTTCAATTTGCTTAATGTTTATTGACTCATTCATAAACAGCATAGCAACTTCCACTTTTGCCACCTCCTCCGTCTCTGGCAGCAGTAGAACCAGCCCGTGTCATGACTGTTTGGATGATCAGTCCATGGCCGCAATTATTTCAATAAATCAATATAATCAGAATTTTTTCGCGGTGGGCATTTCCCCCTCTTTGTCAGCACCAGTGGCTCATAAACCATTTTACCACCTATTTCATATTCCTTTGCTTCCACTTTATTACCGGATTTGTTGACTTTAACTGCCGAATAAAACTGTGTAAATATCAGAATTCAAACATCAAATCTATTTCTTTTTTTTTTACTGCACTAAAGTTCACTGGGGATCGTGGGAGTCCACGCAAAATGTTGGGGTTGAAACTGTCAGACAAGACCAGTCAACCTTCCTAACACCCAAGCCAGCTTCCCTGGCCCCCTGACCTTACCCTACCCCAACGTTACCCGGAGATGGTAGAAAGGAAAAATACCTGCCAGATATAAACTCGCTGGCAAGATGATGTCTGAACCAGGGGGTGTTGACTTGGGTCAGCTTATTAACAAAACTGCCACTAATCCAAGACAGACTTGGGTCAGGTCATGCAAACAGTGGCGTTCAAGCGATTGGATTTATCAAAAAAGGTGGAACATCCACATTGGTGCTACAATGTACTGTGTCCTTCCATTTGGCTTCTATGACCTGGAATATCCGGAAGGGACCTGAGTCACCGGCTTGCGAGAAATTTACTCAAATGGCGAATGGACATTTTACAGTTTTTATTTACATGAGTGAAAACTTTGAACTTAATTTCATAAAATATCTCGAACAAGGGTCGAACTGGAGTTACAATAAGAAAGATCCCGAAAATTACGGGACACCAGTCATTTTCTACTGTCAGGTCCATATACTTTCTGACCCACTATAACATCAACGATATGATGAGTTATCTCTAACCAACAATATATGTAGTTAGGTAGTAAAATGTTAGTAGCCGAGGGACATGACCTTTTCACGAACCAGACCCGTGTCATCTGAGTGTAATGTTTCAAAACAGGGATATAATATGACATGTATATCACGTCCCCTCGCTGCAAACAGTTCAAGGGTCATATTGTAATAATGAAAATATAAAAAAAATATGTTTGGTGTTCACGTAATCAAAGTTGGTTACTGCAGGGTCATTAAGTCCGTCGAGTTATAGCCATGAACCCGGATAATGTTTCGTGCTTTTTTGAAGTGTTATAGATAATTCTACAACCACATACAATCTCACTATGTATATGACCCATGAGAATCAAGCAGCACTGATTTCCATCTCGTGAGAAAGCACTGCGTGCGTCTTCCGGCGCCATAGTGCATGAGGAAAGTGTTTGACGATGGAAATAAGTGTTCATGTAGACCTGCTGTGTGGCTACTGTGGCAAATGACTTCCTGTACACTTCGCAAGTCTTCCACACTTATCTGTAAAACCAGTAAAAGTCACGTGTGAACATTTATCGACATAAAGGACAAACATTTACGGCCAGGCTTCCACAAGGACGTCTGTCCCTGATTGGTGCCTCTGGCAAAGATAAAAACAAAATATCTGAGGAAAGTCTTCAGGGAATTCTCTTCAAGTTTCCTGAGAACTAATAACAGGTCCGGTAATTCTGGTAGTGTAAGGTGAGGCGCAAGGCCAGCAGACGGGAGTGGGCGTCCCTCGCCCCTCACCTCACTCGGCCGACGTCAAATGTTTGGCCATTTTTAAGAGTCTCTTGTGAAATGTTAGGAGGATGGCGGTGATGGCCGCACCTGCCTCCTCCCGTCACACCTCCTCAACACAAGCAACAGTAGATGGACCAAGGACGGCCATGATGGCTATAAATATCAAAGAGGGACTGGATACGCCGTGGAAGTGTTTAGTCTACAAGCTGGGCTAATCTGCGTCTAGCAGTAAATGTCGTTTTGAATCTGTGTATCTGTAAATGTCGAAAGCGTATAATGTAATATCTTAAACTTTACAAATTGTGCAATAGTCATTTTAAAGATCTGAATGTCCGTGTGCATATCTAAAATTTCATAAACTGTACAATAATCATTACAAACCTGAGTATTAATAACGACATTTTGAGTGTGATATTTACATTTGTAAATTAATCCAAGAATATTTTGCACTTGGTGCCTAAAATAAACAATATAAATGGCTGCTTTCCGCACCCCGTATTATCTGTTACGGCTTAACTAATGATACATAAAATCATTAACTGGTAAAACTCAGCCCAGCACCTCAGTCAGCATCAGCTGTTGGGTAGTGAGCGTCCGTCCTTCCCACAAGCCAAAATCAACCAATTAGCTTCTTGCACAACACAGTCTAATATAACTCTTGACTTCCTTCATAAAGAGATAATGCTAACTGTTCACTGTCTTAATATATCGGTGACCAACCAAAGACAAAGCTCTCACCGAGTATGTACACGCAGCCTACAAAACCACAAACTATCTTGAAAACGTAATATAAAAAAGAGTGCACAGGGGTACCTAGTAACAGCACTAGGATCCCGATTTCTCTGTCAAGGAATAAAGTATTAAAACTAAATAAGAGTGTGAACTGAATCCGCCAGCAAGTGGTCGCCCCGCGAATTAGGTCACTTTCGGCGAGGCTTTATATAATCGCAGGTGGATGGAAATAAATACAATTTCGTTTAAATGTTCTAACTCCAATGGAGTCCATTTCCCTGCTCCTGACAGTCGACATAGCCCCGTAAATGGGTGCCTAGGGTTCTATAATAATTACATTAATAACGATACAAAAATAATAATATAATAATAAAAATACTAATAACACTACTACTACTACTACTACTAATAATAATAATAATCAGAGACAACTGCGTATTAACCATGTAAATCAACGCTCTACAAAGACTCCAGATCTCTGGAACTCTTAACCTTCTCATGTCTTTCCTAGCACCTAACCCTTGGCAGAAGCCAGGTTTTCCAGATCAAAAACTTATAGATTCTCCATATTCTGTCCCGGGCAACGTCTGTAGGTGCATGGGAAGCCGGGTGTCCCGGGCAACGTCTGTAGGTGCATGGGAA